>CAJQZJ010034282.1:78372-101982 GCA_907164525.1 Lophiomys imhausi | reverse complement strand
TTTAGGAATCAAGAGGGTGTTATAGATCTAAGAAGATACTCTTAAAAGTGTGTTGCAAGTTAGTATGAAAGTTGAGTCAGATATAGACCTTTAAACTCATTGAGATGGTTAGATAGTAGAATGCTAAAGTCAGGGGCCAAATATGTATAAACTGGACACTGGGAAGGTATACTGGGCCAATTTACTCTCATAAATGTGGCATATTTATATCTATTGTTTTGTATAATACTTACTGTTATAAGAGAAGGAACCATCTGTTGGACTGAAAGGGGAAACTTCTGGGGGGAAGAGGGTGGAAGGGCGGGATAGGAAGGGGGAATAGGGAGGGGTTTGTGACTGAGATGTAACTTGAAGAAAAAAAAATAAAGTATTTAAAAAAAAAGAAAGAAAGAAAATCATACTTAAGCCTGAAGTCTACACCACTTCTTGGGCCTTTATTCATTTTTCCTGGATACTTTCCATGAGAAAGAATTGGGATTTAAATTTGAGTGTTGACTTGAAGATCTACATTAGTGAAGACAGGGCTTCAGAGGAATCGAGCTCTCCTGTCAGCACATGGGCTCTGTTGTTACCAGAGAAACTGAAGCTTCATTTTGATTCTTAGCTGCACCAATAAAAGAATTTACAAATAAACTCAGAAAAAAAAATGTGGATGTTTGTATCAAAGTTTGAGAGGCTGGATGGGGTGGCGGACCCCTTTAATCCCAGCACTGAGGAGGCAGAGGCAGGCGGATCTCTATGAGTTCGAGGCCAGCCTGGTCTACAAAGCACGTCCAGGACAGCCAGGGCTACACAGAGAAACCTTGTCTCGAAAAACAAACAAACAAACAAAAAGTTTGAGAGAAAAACAACTGAGAAGAAAGCTGAAAACCTTGATAGCTGCGAGGAGAAGGGGATATGGAGAGAGAGCCATGCCTTTTAAGTATGGAGGTCAGAGAAACAGTGTCCAGAAATTCTGAGGAGTGCAGAGCTGCAGTTCAGTGGGGATAAGATTCCGGGCACTTGTGTCCAAGAGCAAAAGATTATACCAGGGACACAAAGTTAAAAATAGAAATAGAGACAGGTCACTAAGAAAGGAAAACATTCCCAAGAATTGGAGGGGGGTACTGGTTAGTTTGCTGAGGAAAGAGCCCAAAAGCTCTGGCCCACATGGTGCCTGTCCCTTTATAGGGCATTTACATAGTGCGGGCCTCTCTCTGAAATTTATATAGTGGGGCTTTTCTAGAGTGTGCCCAGCTCATTAGAAGCAAATCAGGTAAGGAAGGGCTTGCAATCTTCCTCTGCAAACTGGCTATTTTTCATGGGTTAATCTTTATCAATTTTTCTCTAGCTCCTTCTCTCCTGCCACACTAAGATCTTCTTATATCACATACTACCCAGAACTGGGTAGCAACTTGGATCTCTCCCGAGCTGAGTTTCACAGGCACCGACTTGCCGGCATCAAGGCCGTCAGAATTTTTCTGTGTCTTGTCAAAGAGGTTGATACTGACTAGGATCTGGAATTGGTAACAATGATATATTGAATAGTACAAAATAGTACAAAAAAAAAAAGTTGCTGTTTCAGTCAGTTTGTGTGTTATCTACCGTGTTAACAGAAATCAACAGCTGGTCTGGATGTTTTCTACACTGAGGGAAACTTGTAATCCCTGGGAGCCTTAAAACCGTGAAATCTGATTAGCATCCCACATCCTGCTTCTGGCTGTCCCGGGATTCCCAGGATAGACACTGGCTAGGCACCTCTCTTCTCCCTTTCATCTTTATTACAAAGGGTAAGACTGTCCCAAAGCACAAACAGTTCCTCCTCGTGCATCGTTAATACCACTACATTTTAATGTTTTGAGGAAAAATACAAGTGATCATGATCCGAAGAGCCTGTGATGCTTTGCCTTAAATATTAGACATAAAGTCAAAAAGGACTCTCTTAATCTCCTATAGTGACTATGGGGAATGCTGTCATTCCGCTTTAACTCTTGCTTTGGAGATCTTTCTAGAAAATTCTGACAAAGTCACTTACTGCAGACTGAGCATAAAGAATAGTGTTTAAAAAAAAAAATTCCAGTGGACAGAAGGTTACTCTGGGCCAAATTCCTTTTCCCGACTCCTGACTGTGGTTTGCACATGACTCCAGCAGCCCCTGAAAAGCATCATGCGGATGTGGTACTGAGGATTTTCTGTGGAACATCTAGCTTACTTGTAGTTGTTGTTTGTGTACCCCCAGAACGCGAAAAGTCTAAAGACACAGACCAAAGGCCCCACCAAAGCCCATAACTAATATCAGCTGGAATTTTACATGTTCCAGTAAGACAATGCTCTCAGTTTTGTTTTGTTTTGTTTTGTTTTCATACTAGAATTACCAGGATAGATTTGACAAATGTCATGCCTGGCCACAACCCATATGAGCTAAGTCATCAGATTCCCCTAAGGCCAAGGGCCAAAGTGATTCCCACATATAGATAGCTATATCGTAGTCCGAAGAGAGATCAACAGAAACGGTGACACAAAATTTTATAGAATAGTGTATGGAAAACTTCACACTCCAGAGAGAAAGCACAGGACAGGAGATGGATGGGAGAGCTAAGACTGAGTTCAGCTATCTCTGGGTTGTGGGGCTATATAGACCTGGTGTCTCCATTTCAACCTACAGCAGCAAGTAGGAGGATCAAAGCTGTGTTGTTTCCTCAGCATCTCCAGGTCATTTGATCAACCAAAAGCTACCTAATTCTTTCCAAGAAGTGTTGTAGCCACATGATGCCAAGGGGTTTGGTTTTTCTGAGTGTCAAGATGTGAAATGTTCATTGACTTCCTTCTTGCATTGATAAATTGATTAGATGGCTTGACATAAAATGCTGTGTCCCAACTAACACCAATGGTACACACCTAAAGTGATCAGAGAGTCAGGCCAAACACTTCCCCTCCCTAACACAGTTAATATTCCCAAAAAGTAGCCTTACAGGTCTGTCCAGAAGTGTCTCTAAGTCGGTACCAAATCCAATCAAGTTGAGAATCAAGGTTGTCCATGATACTCCTCGGCACTTCCTCTTGAGTCTCTACTAAAGTATCAAGGTCAAAAGAGGCATTTGTGGACCATATTTGTTGGATGTGTCTTTTTTTTTCTTTTTATGCCTGCTGTGAATGTGACAGCAACTTCACATGTGGAGCTGTAGAAACTTCACATGTGGAGCTGTAGATGCAGATATTCATATGGATATAGTTGAGATAATCTACTGGGTATAAATATAAAACTGTTAATTTGCGTATAGCTCATCTTCCTGTTTTAAATTTTATTTATTTTTATTTTATATATGTTGGTGCTTTGACTACATGTATGTCTGTGTGAGGGCATCAGATCCACTGGAACAGGAGTTACAGTTTTGAGCTCCCGTGTGGGTGCTGGGAATTGAACCCAGGTCCTCTGGAAGAGCAGCCATCGCTCCAGCTTCAGCTCATCTTTCTTAATAGACTGCAATCCCTTCTGAGAATGGGGAATTAGCGTTTCACTGCATCCCCACGGCCAGCCTCTGAAATACTTTTTCTAGTTGCTGTAATAAAACACCAATAAAAGCACAACCTAAGGAAGGTGGTGTCTATTTTGTGCCATAGTTGGAGGTTACAGGTCACTGTGGTGGAGCCTGGGGCAGATGCTCACATTGTATCCATAGGCATACAGCAGAGAAGGGTGAAGCTTGTCAGATCACTTGCACCTTTTTCTAGTCCAGGATCCCAGTCTACGGAACGGTGCCACTTTCAGTGGGCAGGTCTTCCCACTTCAGGTGACTTTTTGAAGATAATCCCCAATAGGCATGCCTACAGGCCAATTTCCCAAGTGACTCCAGATTTCAAGTTGACGATTGAAATTAGCCATCACATTACTCCTCCATATAAAGGACATTTTTTAAGGCTTATCTCTTTTTCTACTCAACTATAAGCATGGTAAAGGTGAGAATGCTCAGTGCGACCTGCCTCAGCTTTTCTCTCCCTAAGCAAACATACTGTGCTTTTGCAGGAAATCAGTGCTCATGATATGCTAATACTCTGCTAATACGTGACTTTGTAAAACAATTGTGTGTGGGGGTGTTGTTGGCTTTTTGTTTTTTGTACCCCGCCCCGCCTTTTTATACAGCCTTATAAAAAGGGATCTTGAACTTTTGTGAATACATCTCGGGAAGAAAGCAATCCTATAAAAAGGTTGAAATCCAAATTACACTTTCAGGGACAAATGTTCTCTTTCTCTCTGACATTTATTAAATGTCAGCAGCACACTGAGTACTTGGCATATTACATTTTGCTTCTTTTAAAAATGCTCAGTTGAAGTAGGCCACATACTGTTTTTGTTGCTTCCAACAGGGAAAGGGGTGATTATGAACACAAACTAGTGTATCTTATCTAAATATATCATAAACATTTTATTAGTATTTTAAATCTCAGGGAAGTTTCTCAAAACATTAAACTAGTTTAAATTAGGGGAACTGTTTTTATATATCATATCTATAACTTCTCTAAATCATTTATTTAAAAATTAAACAGATATACTAAATAAAGTCACCCTTGTTCACTCACTAATACATGTTTCCAAATGTTCTCTCCAAATGAGAATCTCACCCACTTAGAGCAGAGATGTCAATAATTCAGAGTCATGAGAAGGATTGTAGCTCTCTGGGCTTTTGCATCCTCTCCCTATATGAGGAGACAGAGTGAAGGCATTGTCTATGAGCTCTTATCATACATCAACTTTACTACTGCCCTGACTGTGAACTTTCCAGATTCTGGAGCTGAAAGGAGTATGCTTCTGTTGCTGAAACAGTACATAGTAATAACAATCCAAACAACTGACAAAACATGAATATGCTGTTTGCTTACAGTCTGTGGCTACACTACTGTGAACATTCCTGCCCTGCAGATGTGCACGTGTGATCATACGGAGAGGGAACGTGGAGGTGTACACAAGCATTCTGACAGTCTCCCTGCCAATTGTGATATTCCTCCTGTGGTTATAATTCAGCTCATGTCATCAAAGCCTAGCTGGCCACTTATCCAGCAAATGCTCCACTTCTAGTTAAGGATAATTAATACAGCCTCTAAAAGAACATTCCGTTTCCTCAGCCCTCCTTCCATTGACCTCAGCTCAGGTGATTATGGTGGAGGGTTTGGATTCCTTTGGAAACACGATTGTGTTGAATGAATGCCTAAGGGTTGTGGGAGTGCTCTGTCTGCCGCTGAAAAACAGACTTATGAAAAGGGGCATGCAAATCATACTGATTGTCACCTGTGGGGAATATGTTTACATCCTTGGATGGACAGACTCCTGGGAGAGCTCGTGATCTTGGTCAACAGGAAGTACCTCAGGAGGAGGGTATAAGGTTGGCCAATGAGAAATCATTCTGGTGCATAACTAGAGGGGTATAAAAGTATAAAAAGGAAGGCTTGGGGCTTTTTTTTTTTTTTTTTTTTGCTTGGCCTTGCTTTCAACTGCTGCTCATGACTGTTTAGTTTTGAAAGACTCTTGACAACATTTTACTGAAGTTAATAGGTTGGGCTGAGCCCAGGTGAATCCTTGTCTGCATCCACAAAGGCCACTTTGCTGTGAGGTCATGTGGGTGCAGCACCTGCCTCCTGGGGTTTTTGCAAGCTCAGATGGGCTGAAGAGACCATGGCCCCAAACAGGGATGTGGCAATTGTCATCCTGATAGAGTCACTGCAGCAGCTGCTGAAAGATATGCCTTCAGGTAATCATTATCTTCTACTTGATATATAATTATTGCGTTAATAATGGTCCCTTGGGGTTGAATATCTAGTTTCTGTACTTTAACCATCACTCTCCCAATTAAAACTGGGCTTAAATCCTTTGTCTCTATAAAATGTCTAACACTAAATCTCTCACATTTTAGTTAATAGTATTAAGTAGGAGAGGCGATTAGACCATATGGCTCTGTCCCTTTCCTGGGTGAGTGCCAGCAGAGGCTGGAAAAGCGTATCAGATCCCCTAGAATTGGAGTTAGATACAGCTGAGGAATCAGGTATGGGTGCTGGAAACTAAGCTCTCCCAAAGAACCTCTGGAAGAGCATCAAATGTTCTTAGCTTCTTTTAGCATCTCTCTAATCTTCATTATTTCATATCTTACAAAAAATAATAAACTCCACATAACCTGAAATTTTAAGCATAAAGAAAACGAAGTCATAAACATTCTGAAAGAAAATACAACAGCCAAAAAGGATATTCTTGAAGTCGATTAGGTATCCCAAGGGTTAAAAAATGACCCAGAAGCCATAACAAAAATCAAAGGCTGAAACTACATTGGCTTAAAGTATCTCTGTGTCTCCACATTTAACAAGAAAAAAAAAAGGAGACAACATTTGCAGGGATAATTTCTTAGAAAAAGAACACCTACAAATCAACAAAGTATCTTCTGGCAAATTATTAAAGAAATGTAAAAAATATGGCCAGATATTCACAGATAAAATATGGTTTTAGAATTTGTGAGATGGTATTCCATTTTATATTTAGTCATAGTAACATAAATGAAAAGCCGACCTAAAAAGGAAGATGACATCTTTGAATAAAAGGAAATTTGATTAAACACTGTATTGATAAGAACTGGGAAAACCAATTTCTTAAACTGAAGATATAAGGCTGTATGGGGACAACTTCCCTAAAAGGAAATTGATTGATCTAGTGTCTTTTACAGAACTAAAATTTGATGCACATTTTATTCACTGTTCTATTGCTGTAAAGAGACACCATGACCAAGGCAACTCTTCTAAAAGAAAGCATTTAACTAGGGGCTTGCTTACACCTTCAGAAGTTTAGTCTGTTACCTTCATTGTAGGGAACATGACAACAGGTTTGGTGTTGGAGAAGTAGTTGAGAGCCACATCCTGATCAGAAGGCAGAGAAAGGTAGCCTGGTACTGGCATGGACTTTTGAAACCTCAAAACTCACCCTCAGTGACATACTTCCTCCAACAACATCTGTAGAATTAATGATAATTTAAATACTGGTAAATAATTTAAATACACGGAACCCAAATGCATTTCAAAGGTGCAGCTCCCTTAACAGAAGCTGCCACTTTGCAGCAAAGATGGAGAACGAAGGGTCTCCTTATGTACTAAAAACTGACAGCCTTCTAGGCAGAGCTAGGGAAAGGAATTAACCACCTAGATTAAAAATGGAGGAATTCACAATGTCTCAAAACATTTGGATTCCATTTCAGTTAGTTTCTCTTGGCATGCAAATGATTTTTATACTGACAATTGTGGCTCTGTGTATCCTTTTTGAGAAAGATGGGACTAGGATAGGCTTAAAGGAGAGAGCTTAGAGATGGAATGCTAAGTTACCTGCAATGACAATAAGGGAAGAAAGAAAAGGACTCTTCCCAATAGAAAGTACAGAATTGATGGCAGCTGAAGCTCAGAGCTCCCTGGCTACTTGATGCTTGTCAGGGCTGTCTGGGGTGAGCCTACCAATGAAATGCAGCAGAAACTAAATTCCAAGGAATGATGAACAAAATTGCAGCATGGGATGGCACAGTTAGACCAAGGCTTTTGGAATGTTCTTGTTTCTTTGCTTGATTTTTGTTTAGATGTCTTTGATTTTTTTCCTTACATGGAGAGGTAGAAAGTACATTTTTGTGGTTTGGCATTGGTAAAATATAAGAGGATTTTGGACAGATTTGGAATTGTCACTGCAGTTCAAAGTTGCTCTCTGGGTTACAGAGTTACTATTATCTAGAATTTAAGTGAAATATTTGAGCAGGGAAGTAATGGCACACTCCCTTAATCTCATCACAACGGAGGCAGAAACAGGCGGATCTTTTGAATTCTAGACCAGCCTAGTCTAAACAATGAAGTCGGGGAGAGACCCCTGCTGATAAGATAAGGCTGCTTGCTAAAGACAGTCTAGAATTCAAAATGACACATTTTTTTCCTTCAAGGTACTATGTAAGTTTTTGCTTAGGAATAAATAATAATGTCTTTACTGATCTAATGGGTAGATACACATAATTTTAAATTTATATAAAGAGAAAGGTGGTTTCCTAACCAAAGAGCCAGGAACTTTTCAAACATCACACCTCCTAATCCTTTCAAATAGTGCTATTCCTTGGTGACTAAGCTTTCAAATATATATAAGCCTATGAGAATCATTCTTATTCAATCCACCACAATGCATATACTTTGGATCAGCAAAGCACCCAGTATTTATCTTATATATAAGTTCTTACATGTGAAAAGTTACAAATGGACACAAATAATAATTGCTATATTGATATGATAACAGAAAGGCTATAAGCATTTGCTTTAGAGAAAAGTGAAATAAATTATGATGTATTGCTATATTGTTCTATGCTACCATGTAAAAAAGAAATAATTTGTCTGCATTAAAATGGGAAGATCTGAAAATGTATTGAGTCTAATAATTACAGAATACGTTTGTTACCCCTTATGGGTGGAAAATATACAGAATTAGATGGCTTTTGGTTTTCTGCTTCCAACTTTGTGTGTGTGTGTGTGTGTACATTATATTGACAAAGTTTTATGTATTTACCATGCACAACATGATATTATCAAGTATTTATGCACTATGGAATGACTAGGTCTAGCTAATTGGTAAATGAAATACCTCACAATGCTTACAAGTTTTGTAAAATATCTCCATTGTCCTAGGATGTTATAAAAGTGCAACATATTATTAACCAGTCACCAATGTTATATAATAGCTCTCTTAAAATTTATTCTTCCTGCCTCACTGAAATCTTGTATCTTCTAACCAAGACTCTTCAGCTCTCGCTAACTACCTCGGCCCCAGAAAAGTCCATTTTACTTTCCATTTTTATGATCCAACATGCTTATTAAAAAAAAAAAACAAACAGGCTAACATAAGCAATCACCAGGGAAATGTAGATTCAGATGTGGTGAGGCGATACCTCACAAGTGTTAGAACAGCTGTTATAAAAAGAAAAGACGAAAGGTGGTGTTGAGGTGGCTCAGCAGTTAAAGGCACCTGCCACCAACACTAATGAGCTGACTTCTGTCCCCAAGACCCACATGGGGAAGGGTTGCAGCAGACTCCTAAAAGCTGTCCCTTGACCTCTGCATTCATGCAATGGCACACACATGCCTGCATACACACGGACACATCACATCACACACAGACAGTAAATTTGAGTGAGGATTTGGGAAAAGAGGAAAATATAAGGTAGTCCACCCATTCAGAAAAGTAATATATAATCTAATCCCATGACTCATCGATTCATCTATCTGGTGTATATCCAGAAGAGACAAAAGCAGTATGTCTAAGAGAGACCTACACTCCCACATTTATTAAAACACTGTTCACAATAGTCATGGCATGGAATCAACTTTAGAGCCCATCAATAGAGAAACTGATAAGGTGAATGTGATTAACATGTATGTGTGTCTAAAAGTCCAGTGAAATGCTATTCAGTCATTAAAGTGGTCTTGTAATGTGTGGCAGCGTGAATGAACCTGTAGGTTATTGTTTTATGTGAAAAGGAACAGACACAGAAAGACAATAATCTCATTCATCTGTAGGAGCTGAAAGAACTATGCATATCTTAAAAGGCACTGGCTATTCTTACTACAACTCTCAGATTATATTTTTGGGTTTTCGGTTTTTTTTTTGTTTGTTTGTTTGTTTGTTTGTTTGTTTGTTTTTTTAGTTTTTCAAGACAGGGTTTTTCTGTGTAACAGCCCTGGCTGTCCTGGACTCACTTTGTAGACCAGGCTAGCCTTGAACTCACAGAGATCCGCCTGCCTCTGCCTCCCAAGTGCTGAGATTAAAGGACTTCACCACCACCACCTGACAACTCTCAGATTATAGAGCCCTCAGACTATAAATGCTTCTCGGTCAAGGTACTTGTTTATTAAAGGAACAAAACAGAGACAGGAGACCATCTTTTCACTATATCCCCTAGTGTATCCTTTAATATTTGAGTGTATGCGTGAATTATTTTCTCAAATAAATAACAACCAGTTTAAAATGTATCCAGCTAGAACCAACCAAAGGCTCTGATTTTTTTTTTTTTTTTTCAGTTCCTGAATGAGATACCTGCACTGGAAAAGATTCGAGCTGGAAAATGGAGCAGTGAGGAAAGTATTTCAGTCTTTGGCACTGCTTTATCTGGGGAAAGGAAGTCTGCGGCAGTTGGTTTTGATTACATGAGGAGATTGCAGCAGAAAATACTGATGGCCAGCTGTGGCTTGTCTCTGCTGAGTCTGCAGCAAGGAGTAATTAGGGCAGAAGGGCTGGAGTTACAAAAAATCCACACTGGTAAAGTGCTCCCCACTGTTGGTCTTGGTCAGTGCTAGGATACTAGGTCACTGGACCATGTTTTTCGGGGTTGTTGCTTCATGTCCTCTTTCTTATCTTATCTATGTGTTATCCAAACACACAGAGAGCCTCTGAGGTTACTTCAGGCCATCAGGAACTTGAAGGGCGTCCGGTCAGTGTGGGGGCCACAGGGTTGGGTTGGCCTGCTCTCATATCTAGGGAGGGACCCAGCACCACTGAGGCAAGAAAGAACAGCTTTCAGGTAGCAGTCATGCTGAAGACAGGTCACCACAAAGGTTAGCCAAGGGAGGAAGCCTTTCTAGGTGCATTTAGGATGGACTATAGAATCTTCTCCAGAAATGTCTGCAAGTAAATCCTGATCCACACTGGATGAGTGGGAGAAACTGCTGGATTATTTTTGAAAAGAGGAAAAGGAGCAAAGGCCAACATTGACAGAAATAAATGGGAAGGCAAAATAGGCTGACTTTCTGGTGTTTTTCCTTGTCCAAATCTGAAGAGGCAAAAATTTGAATTTACTGTTAAGTTTTCTGAAGGGATTTCCCTGTCTCTTGACTTGATTTTTTTCTGAGTCTCCTAGTGCCAAGACCACCTGCACATTCTATCCTCGATTCAGAGCACCAGAAATGGGGTGGGGGGCGGGTGGACTTCTGCAAGCCTCTCAGCACTGTGGAGGATAAGATGTCCCCCTCCCTTCTGCCAGCACCTCACGTTAGGATACAGGACATGACTTCAGAGGTGACAGTGCCTTGGGGAACTAAACATTTTTCAGTGGCTGTGGACTTGTTACTTCTCATCTTAACGAGTGATTCTATGCCCAGTAACAAAATGTTTTGAGGTACGTTAAAATAAATTGTTCCACAATAGAGAGATTAGTAGAATGAAAACTTGAGACCAAAGCCTGCCATGAACACAGGCAGAGAAACAGGACATGAGGGACGGGGCAGGGTGAGGGGATTGGTGGGGAGGGATGTGTCATTAGGCAACAGGAGCCAGAACTCAGCTCTAGTTTCTCAAAGCCAAGGCAGTTGAATTGCAATGCCCCCAGGGAGGTCACTTACTTGTGTGGATTGTGAAAGTGACCCAAAGCTTCTGGGAATTGGATTTGTTCTTGAAGGGAGAACTTTTCTTTTCCGGACAAACAACAGAGCTCTCTTCACGTATAAGCCCCAGAACTCAGGAAAGTACTCAGGGTACTCCACTCTGAACTTGACCTTTCAACCTCATCCAGGATGTGCATTAGGAGGAGAAGTGCCCCCCCCAAAAAAAATTATGAAGTGGGGTGGGATTGGTTGTTCTCCCTGACTGCTTTGCTCTGCTCCTCCTCGGGTCATTTTTTTTTTTTTTTTACTATCCTTAGCTTTCCAAAGCCCTGATCTAAAGGTAATTCTCCTCCCATTGGGTGGGAGCCATGTCCCAGTAAAATGATATGATTACCTCATGTACTTTCCGTCCCACCTGAGAGGATCTTCAACATGTGAATGAAATGAACTCGGCAAGGAGCTACAAGGGGAAATGTGTTGCTGGGTTCAAAGACACAGGTTCTCCTCATCTTGACCCTTCTGGTGTTCACCAACAGCACATAGAGCAGAAGAGCTTTCCTCTGTATGAGATGCATCTTCTGCACTCTCAGGTATGAGACTAACTCATAAGAGCATCACTAAATACGCCAGGGCCACTAGATAGGACTCTGTAGTGAGACGAAGAAAGACAGCATGGCTGCAACACAAAACAGACATGTAATCTGTTTAAAGCAAGGCAGCCCCTTTCTCAAAACCTTTTAGGGCCCGTGAAAGCCTTTTTATTTTCATATGTGGAAATTCTAACCTAACCACAAAATAATAAAAATATGATAGTATGCCTCAATCTACAATAAATATTTTTATTTTAAAACATACTCTGTGTTTATAGTTAATTCATTTTTTGGTTCTCATTAGGTTTATTTAGGAAAGCAGAGGAACTAACCTGAAGTTGTGTTCAAATGTAATAGGTTGTTTGTTTGTTTGTTTGTTTGTTTGTTTGAGACAGGGTCTCATTATGTAGCTCTGGCTGTCCTGGAACTCACTATGTAGACCAGACTGGCATCAAACTCATAGAGATCCTCCTATCTCTGCTTCCCAAGTTCTGGTATTAAAGGGATGTGCAATTACACCACCCTTGATTTTGGTATTTTAAAACCCTTTTTAAAATTCATTAACAATTTCATACTTGTAAACATTGCATCTTCATTGCATCCATCCACCATCAACTATCCCTTCCCACATCCCCCAAGACACCTCCATGTCCCCCTTCCAGCTTTATGCCTTCTCCCTTTTATTATAATGTAATATTATATAATTACATGCAATTTTTTTCACATTCTTCCCCACTGTCCTCCACCCTACCTCAGCCTTCCTCCTGCTGGCCTCTCTCTTTCCCCATAGAGCACTCCCTTGCTGAACTTTCCTTTTATGTTGCTGATGTTGGGATGTACCCAACAGAGAAGACTACTTAGACATGGGTTTAAGGCAGTAGAAAGTCTTTATTAGCCCCCCAGCAACTGGCTGTTCAGGGTGTTCAGGACCCTGATGCAATTCCGAACCTTTCTCAGGATGAACTTTTAAGCCCAGAAACCACATGCTGGGTGGACACATCCCAGATAGGAAGAGCAGACAGCCAGAAGCAGAACTATAAAAGTCAACAAGCAAGGTTAGTGCATTTAGGGATTTTCCTAAAACTATGGACTTTGATGGAATAGGTCTTTGTTCTTGTTTTGGCAGGAGGTGCAGCCTTAGTTAGGGTTTTATTGCTGTGAAGTGACAACATGATCAAGGCAACTCTTATAAAGGAAAACATTTAACTGGAACTGAGTTACAGTTTCAGAGGTTTACTTCATTATCATCATGGTGGAAAACATGGCAGCATGCAGAAGAAGCTGGAGAAGGAGCTAAGAGTTCTATGTCTTGATCCACAGACAGCAGAAGGAGATTGTGTGATTGGGTGTAGCTTGAGCATATATGACCACAAAGCCTGCCCCGACAGTGACACACTTCCTCTAACAAAGTCACACCTACTCCAACAAGGCCACACTTCCTAATAGTGCCACTCCCTGCGGTCAAACACATGAGTCTATGAGGGCTATACCTGTTCAAACCATCATAGGTTCCAAGGCCTTAATACTACTTCCATTGTGGCATCAGTTGTGCCTAAAGCCTGTGGTCCTATTATATTCCCCACTGGTTCTGTGGTCATGAATCAAATCGTGGACTCATCTGGGGGCAGGAGGTCATAGTATCTCTTTAACACTAGTTTTATAACAGAATTTATTCTCTGCTTTAGATAGTTATGTGGGTAACTAAACAAGCAGGATTCTACAATGAAAGCTAGGAGCAAAAGGATTATATGTGGTAATACTAACCTAACTATATCCCTGACACATGCAAAATATGGTAGTAACCTCTACCCTCTACCGTGGCCATAAGTAGAGTCGTTAGTTAACCAGGGAGAGCAGGAGGATAAGGGTTGGTACCAGTTGTTAGATCCGTGACATCTTAGTTGTTTTTTTTTTTTAAGGTTACTTCTGACTATCACTAAACTTTAATTATTCCTGACTGATGGGCACAGAAGCAACTAGTCTCTCCCAGTGCTATACAGAGACATCCTTGTCTCATAAAGAGGAGGTCCTCTCCAATTCTGAAGAACAACATCAACTAAGAAATCTAACTGGACTTCCAGACCAGAAGCAGAATGTTTTAGATGGCCCAAGGTTTACTTGAATACTGAGTTGTTTTAAGTTTTTGTCCCCCATAACTAGAGCTGAATTACCAATTACAATGAAGCCAACAGTGCCTATCCCGCCAACAGGGGAATGAGAATAAGAACACCTCACCATACACAGGCAAGCCCAGAATCTAGTTTTAGGTGGGCCTGCCCTCTTCTCCATTATAGAAGAACACCTATGGTATAACATGCACTGCACAAGGGTGCAAAGGAGTGGATTTGCCAACTTTGATGGATTGGATCTTTGTTCTCATTTTGGAAGATGTTGCTGCCTATGTGCTGGTGTCTTGAGGCCTGAATGGTACTTCCATCACGGTGTCAGTTGTGCTTAGGTCTAGGGACCTGCTACACCAACTTTCCTCTCAAGTCCTGTATTGAGTTCACCTACTTTATTATATACTCTCTGAAGTCATTGACCGTTTTTGCTGGTACATTTTTCAATGTTAATCCAGAGATTTCCTACTTTGCTAGAACCTGCCTACCTGATGTCCCTACCAATGCATTTGTGGATGTTCTTACTTATGACCGCCCTAGGATCATAAAAGTCTATGGCCTTTAATCCCAGCACTCGGTAAGTAGAGGCAGGCAGATCTCTGTGAGCTTGAGGGCAGCCATGGCTACTATACAGAGAAACTCTGTCTAAGAAAAATAAAATTAAAAAAAAAAAGTCTCTGTAACCACTTCCACAGTGCAACATTTCATTCAGGACAATTTGAATCCATGCTCCCAGACATGGTTACTCATGTTTGGCTCAGAATAAATGATCTCTTATTCATGTTAGACCAAGAGGTGTGTTTATATTAATAAAATAAATCAAGTGTATTACACATAAAGTCAGATAAAAATGTTTGTAAAAATATAGTTAAGTCAGAATGGGAATTGAGGTCAGCTGATAGATTGCTTGCTTAGTATATATGAAAACTTGAATAATACTTCCACTCAGAAAGTAGATCACAAATTTAAGATCATCCTCAGCTACATAGCAAGTGTGAAACCAGCTTGTGCTAAATAAAATACTGTCTCAAAAATAAATAACCTGTGGCGGGGGTTATTTGGGATTGGCTTAGCATGAGTTTGTTCAGATAGAAGAGCCTGGAAACTGTTATAATTCATCACACTTAGAAACAGAGTAATGAAAACAAACTTAAAGCAGAACTTCAACTGGGCTTAAAGAGAACTAAGTTTTAAAACTCATCACAATAGTAAAATACTAGGCAAGTTCATTCAAAATAGCCAATAATAATCCTTGCTGTTGTCCAAAGGCATCCATGAACACTAAGCAAGAGTGTGTTTTTTAATTCCCTCTTCCTTTTCTCCAGGTCTCTAAACCCCAGATTTATCTGCCCTGGGGTGGTGGTCATTAGTTCTAATGCCAATGCATCAAGAGCAAGAACTTTGATTACGGACTCAACATCCCTCGAAGATTGAAGTTTCTTGAGAGGCAGACAACCAGAAATCATGTTTGTGAGACTTTTCCACATAGATTCACCTGGGAGCATAGCGGGGGTACTGACTATAAGGCTAAAGAGACAGAGCTTTATACAAACAGCAACAAAGGATGGAGAGATGGCTCAGTTGTTAAGAGTGATTGCTGCTTTTCCAGAGGACCAAAAATTCATTTCCCGACCTCTATGTCAGGTTGCTCACAACCACCTATAACTCCAGATCCAGGGAGGGATTTGATGCCCTTCTAAGACCTCTGCTGAGAGCCACATACTTGTGGCATACACTCATACACACTTACATGAATAAAAACAGTTTTAAAATCATTTGTAAAAGGTTTAAAAATATATGAAGTGGAGAAACAGTTGAAGAAGAAACTTGACATTGACCTCTGGCCTCCATATGTCTGCATATATGTTATGCACACACACACACAAATTACAGTGAACAATTTCATACCTAACATGTCAAAGATTAATGATTCTGATGCAGTGCTAGAAAGATAGCTCAGGGGTTGAGAAAACTGACTGCTCTTCCAGAGGACCTGGGTTTAGTTCCCAATACCCACATGACAGCACAGAATTCTCTGATACCCTCTTCTTTAGGATCTTGCATGCATCACTCAACTACACACACACATACACATAAAATAAAAGATAAATAAATAATTTTTAAAATAAAAGCCTTCCTAAAAGAAAGAATTCTGATGTTACTAGTCTCAAAGAAGATGGAGAAGAGCTGAAATTTTAGTACCATGGGATAGATTAAAATTGTAAAAGACCACTGTAGAAAACTGGCTAATTAAATTATTTAACAGTATTTACATTATTGTCAATTGATTCGGCAGTTGTTAATTGTTGAAAAATAATGACTAATTAAACTATTTACTAGCATTTATATTATCTTTAATTGGTCGGCGGTGTAAATCCTTAACCCACCATTATAAATGAATACACACAGACACCACATGGATCTAACAAGCCTTGGCCTGAATTGTACAATCCTAGCCCATCTAAGCTAGCTCATAACTCTATTACCCAAATATGACCCCATTTATACATATGTCCCTTTGGACTGTTATTCTCCATGCTAAGCCGATGTTGCAGGCCACATGGAAGGATCTTCTTTAATCTAACCCATGGCGTGTCTTCCTTGTTTACTCCTGGCTTCTTTTCCAGCTTTTTGTCTTCTTCTTCCCAAGATGCTCTCTACCTCTCTCTCAAAGCCCCTAGTCCTGCCTACCTCTGTCTTTGCCCAATCTCCAGGCCTCAGCATTTATTTAACCAATCAGAGACAAAGTAAGTAACATACAGCAAACAGGACCAATCAACATTTAGAATGCTTAATACCACCCCATCATTTCCCTTCTTTTGTCTAATAAAAAGGCTAAATTTTTAAACTCATATAGTAAAAACAATAAGAACAAAATGAAACAATCAAGAAAACTATATATAAAATGTACATATATAATGTTTAGTCTATTTGTATCAGGCAATCTTGAAGAAGAAAAAATCATCTATCTTGGTGTGTCTAAAGTTCTGAACCTAAATAATTTCTATCATATATAAGACTTCCCATCAAAGACTTAAGAAGGGATAAAGTTATTATTTGAGTGAATAGGAAGCACAGAAGAGCAGCTTCTAAAATGAAAAAATGACAGTTTGTTGCCTAGACAGTCCCAAATATCTCTCCATACCATTGGAGCATCATCTTTAGCCTTCTGGCCAAGCATATCTCACATACATAATTGTACAGCAGGAAATAAGGATTTTCCCATTCTGCCTCTGCAGAATCAGGACATCAACTTACCTGCATTTAAGCTCTAGTCCATCTTTGAACTGTTTATAGTCTGTTGAGAGAGCAGGGGCATTTTTGTCCAGTAGGAATTATCTCCTGATGGGAGATTTCTTTTTAATGCTCATTGTTTTCTTCCAAGTCAAATGGGAGCTGTAAGGAACTGTGTGAAAATCAAACAATTCTTAAAATAAGAATATCTTTAAATGACATTTTTGTACATCTCTGAAGGTTTTGAAGACATCTATTGATTTATAAATCTGTCTATCATTAAATAAGCAAACTGTAAAATTCTATCAAAATTAATCTTATTTTTTATCAATATACAAAATTCTATACCAATGTATCAAGATATAACCTTATTTTAAGAATAACAACAGTTTTAAGTTTCAGAGCAGATTCAACAATCTATCCTTATGTCTTATCATTTCTATATTATATACATATATTCCCCTTCCTTTTCTTTTTAAGTCCTTTTTCCCTATATAAGAGAGAAAGAAGGATAGAGAAGAGAAAAAGAAATAGAAAAGTCCTGAGTCTAACCTTCTATACCTTGTTTAATAAGACCATTTAACAATTTGTAACCAATCCCCCTAAACAACATCTATAACATATCAAATGACCAAAAAAAATCACCCACCCCACCTTTTGGAAATGGGGTTGTCACTCTCTTAAAATTGCTTCCTGTTGAATTAGGATGTAGAAAACCTGTTTGGCGGCCCAAATAAAATAGAAAAATGATTAAGCAAATTAATTGCAATATTTGTTGTACAGTCTCTATGTGCTCAGCAATTTGAATGTCCTGAGCAGTTTGTAGTTCGAAGTTGAACTTTGGATGGGAAAGTTCAGGGCTTCATTGAAGTCCTGACTGGAACAGTCTGAGCTGGACCATCTGGGCTTGTCTTGTCTTCTTTTGTGTTTGGTTCCTTTGTTCTGAAAATATATAATTTCTCATAATTAACATATCTCTATTTTTTCTTTTGAGATAGGATTTCTCTGTATATTCTTGTCTTGGATTTACTTTGTAGACCAGGCTGACCTTGGTGAAGGTCAGAGTTTCACCTGTCTTTGTCTCCCAAATTCTGGGATTAAAGACATGTACCATCACACCCAAGGATTAACAAATCTCCCGTAGGGTCTAAAATCTCTCTTGAAACCAGTTTTTCAGTGGGTGTCCCACATCTAAGGAGACTGGCTTGTGACCCCTTTCTTTTATAACTTTGAAATCTCTTATCTTTTAGCATTGCTAAATGACAAAAATATCTTTTTTACCTCCCAATCTAGGAAAATCAAAAACATCTAAACAAAATTCAAGCAAAGAAACAAGAACATTCCAAAAGCCTTGGTCTAATTTTCATCCCATGTTGTAATTAAAGTTTTGTGCATTATTTCTGAAATCTAGCTTTGACTGTATATCCTTGGTGGGCCTTTCCCAGATACTCTTGATAAGCACCTAGTTCTCATCAGGCACCTGTGAGTTCCCACCGACATCTTTTGTATCAGGTTGGGCCTCCTTCCTTCCCCCACTGTTATTGTCAGCAGCTTAGCATTCCATCTGTAAACTCTCTCCCTTACAGATATCCTTAAGCCTATCCTAGTCAAATCTTTCTCAAAAAGTATACATAGAACCACAATTGTCAGTGTAAAAATTATCTGTATGTTAAAAGAAACAAACTCAATTGGAATCCAAACATATTGAGACATTATGAATTCCTCTATTTTTAATTTAGGCTGTTAATTTCATTTTCAAGCTCTGTTTAGAAGGCTGCCAGTTATTTAGCATATAAAGAGAGCTAAGCTTTCCACTTTTGCTGTAAGGCAGTAGCCTTTGTTAAGGTTGCCTCTCTTTTGAAATGCCCATTCTTTGGTTAGGAAGCTATCTCTCACCTGGGCCTTCTCAGGCTGTAAGCATGGATTCTAATTGCTGAACACTGGGTGCCATATGTTGAAAAAAATAATGGCTAATTAAACTATTTACTAGTATTTATATTATCTTTAATTGGTTGGCACTGTAAATCCTTAACCTGCCATTATAAATGAATACACACAGACACCATGTGGATCTCAACAAGCCTAGGCCTGAGTTGTACAATCCTAGCCCATCTAAGCTAGCTCATAATTCTATTACCCAAATATAACCGCATATATACATACATCCCTTTGGACTATTATTCTCCACACTAAGCCGATGTTCCAGGCCACATGGTAGGATCTTCTTTAATCTACCCCATGGCGTGTCTTCCTTGTCTGCTCCTGGCTTCTCTCCAGTCTTTCTTCTTCCCAAGATGCTCTCTATCTCTCTGTAAAAGTCCTAGTCCCACCTATCTCTGTCTTTGCCCAATCTCCAGGCCTCATCATTTATTTAACCAATCAATTAAGTAACAGACAGCAAACAGGACCAATTAACATCTAGAATGCTTAACACCATCCCATCAGTTAATCCTTAAACCACCATTATAAATGAATACACATAGACACTGGATGGATTTTAACAAGCCTTGGCCTGAATTGTGCAATCCTAGCCCATCTAAGCTAGTTCATAATTCTAATACCCAAATATGACCCCATATATACATACGTCCCTTTGGACTGTTATTCTCCATGCTATGCCGATGTTCCAGGATATGTGGAATTATCTTCTTAATCTACCCCATGGCATATGTTCCTCTTTCTTCCTGCTCCTGGCTTCTTCTTCCCAAGATGCTCTCTGTCTCAGAAGCCCATGTACCTTAGTCCTGCCTACCTCTGTCTTTGCCCAATCTCCAGGCCTCAGCATTTGTTTAATCAATCAGAGACAATGTAAGTAACAGACAGCAAGCAGGACCAATTAATTAACATTTAGAATGCTTAACATCAGACAGCTTAAATTGTGTTTGCATATAACAAGTTTCATCATGCTGATATGCTGGAATTTTTATATAGAAGGCAATCCAAAGCAAAAGGAAATATGAACTATACTCTAATACCAAAGGCAATATGCAGAGCATGTTTCAACATTAAAACATAAATACAAGCCTGGTTTGGTGGTACATGCTTTTCATTAATCCTAGCACCTGGGAGGCAGACGCAGCAATATCTCTGAGTTCCAGGCCAGCCTGGTCTGCAGAGTAAATTCCAGGACATCCAGGGCCACACAGAGAACCTCTGTCTCGAAACAAAGCAAAACAAACAAAACAAAATAAAAATCACATAAATAGAAATGCAATTTGCAGAGGGGTGTAGCCAGTGTGTGGGCTGGCTAGTTATTTGTCAACTTGATACAAACCTAAACATATCTGAAGGAACCAAAATTGAGAAAACACCTCAATAAGACTACCTGTAGGTAAACCTGTGGGAAATTAGTGATTGATTTATGAAGGCCCAGACTACTGTGGGTAGTGCCATCCCTAGGTAGTGGTCCTGGGTGGTATAAGAAAGCAGGTTGAGTAAGCCATGAGGAGCAATCCAGTAAACAGTATTTTCTCATGGCACCTACATCAGTCCCTGCCTCCAGCCTCCTGCCTTGAGTTCCTGCCCCGAATCCCCTGGATGATGAACTACAAACGGTAAGATGAAACAAACCCTTTCTCCCTAAGTTGCACTGAGACAGCATGCCACTATTAAAATTCCATTTCAAACATGAAAGACAATAATTCAGACAGCTTAGTATATTGGATAAATAAATAACTCAAATTTTAAGTCATTATTTTCAGTTGCTAACAGTTGTCAATTCTAAGGAGGATGGGGGGAGGAAGAAAATGGAAGAAATAGGAGAATGAGGAATGACATGAAATTTTGCCAGGTATCTGTAATGTCATAGCCTTAAAACAAAAACACTGAGGCAAATATGGAGAGATGTTATATGCTCCTCCAATCCAGTCATGTTCATGTGATCATTATTATTTTGTCTTGTTTTTTTTTTTTTTTTGGTTTTTCGAGACAGGGTTTCTCTGTGTATCCTTGGCTGTCCTGGACTCACTTTGTAGACCAGGCTGGCCTCGAACTCACAAAGATCCGCCTGCCTCTGCCTCCCAAGTGCTGGGATTAAAGGCGTGCGCCACCACCGCCCGGCTTGTCTTGGTTTTATATTTAAATATTTTCAAAGAAATTAGAAGTATAAAAGCAAAAATAAAATATATTGCATAATACAAATATATATGATATAGATATATTTCATATCAAAGTGCAAAAAGAGTTCAAAAGATCGGGTCATGTCTTTTCTGTTTGTTTTTTTTTTGTTTTTATATGCAAGTTGTTTTCATGAGTTTGATATGATCAAGGGTGCCGGTAGCTGGTCAGAAAGTAGGAATGGAATTTGGCAAAGAAGGAACAAATAATCCCTAAGCATGAGAGAAGTAGATGTGCCAGTTCAGTGGTGTCATGTGTTCTTCTTCTGCTTTGACAGACATTCCAAAGCATGACTCAGACAAACACCTTCAACAACTGCTTGCTGCTGGCATTGCTTTTCAATGCACTTCTTTTTAATATAACTTGGAAGACACGGGGCTATTTCTTAAACCATCTAATGCCTGGAATCAGATCTATGAGGAGATGAACACTGGCCCAAGTCAAGGAGCGGTTATGAGACAGGGAGGGATAATCTTCACCAAAGCCAGGAAAACCTGGGTCTTAGTCCAGTCTTAACTAGCTGTGAGGGATCTATTAGTATAATTTCATTGATGGCCTGGGCTTTTCTTCCACCAATTAAATGGAGGAATAAATCAATTACTGTCTAAAGTCATCTTGGGCATCAACATGCTGTAAGTAGCTACCTCTTGGTGTTGTGATTTTATACTTTAAATAAGCCAGCGAAATACATCTTACTTTCAAGCTATAAAAGAGAAAAAGATTAGAGTCTAAAACTAAGGCATTATAGTTCTGTTTTGTTTAACATCTATTTATTTATCATTTATTTATTTACTTATTTATAGAGTCTGTGTATGGGCACACATGCCATGGTATACATGTAGAAGTCAGAGCAAAACTTGTGGGAATTGGTTCTTTCCTTCCACCATGTTGGTCTGGAGAATCTAACTTGGGTCATCAAGGTTTGCAGCAGGTGCCCTTACCCACTGAGCCTTCTTACTGGGTCCACTTTCTGTTTTTTTTTTTTTTATTATTAATTCTGTCAACATTGTCAATATTGGCATTGAGAAAATAAAAGAACCATATGAAAAATTTCTGACATAAAACCCCACATTCATAGAGATTAGGTCCTGTGGGCATTTGTTTGTTTTGAGATAAGGTGATCATTTCATAGCACAAGTTGGTCTGGAATTCTCAATACTCTTAGCTTCCCATGTGTTGGGAGTACAAATAAATACAGCTATCACCAGTAAGTATCACAAGTTTTTTATAGAACTTTAAAAATATTTTTAAATTATATTAAGATAAATCTAGGAAATCCCTACCAAGAAAAGGACACCCGAGTAAGTACCATGAAAGAAACCAAGGACATGTTTAGGTTAATAAATTGAACTGCTTATTAAATTATTACATCTTCAAAGAAGGAAGTCACTACATCTTGGAGAGCTGTGGTTCTGACACTGATGGTCCCTGTATTAGTCAGTGTTCTCTAGAGTTACAAAACTTATGGACTAAATCTGTACATATACATATACGTCATATACGTGTGTGTGTGTGTGTGTGTGTGTGTGTGTGTGTGTGTGTGGATATAAAGGGAATTTATTGGAATGACTTACAGGCTGTAGTTCAACTAATCCAACAATGGCTAGCTGTGAATGGAAAGTCCAAGAATCTAGTAGTTGCTCAGTCCCACCAGGCTGGGTGTCTCAGCTGGTTTTCTGTATACACTAGGATCTCAAAGATGTGGGTTCCAATGCCAGTGAAGGAATGGGTGTGCTAGCAAGGTGAGGGCAATCAGGCAAAGATCAGAACCTTCCTTCTTCCATGTCCTTATATAGACTTCCAGCAGAAGGTGTGGCCCAGATTAAAGGTGTGTCTTCCTACCTCATGCTCTGGTTAAAGTTGGATGTCTTCTCACACCAAGATCTGGATCAAAAGTAAGTCTTATTTCAAAGGTCCAGGCTAGAAGTGGATTCATGGGGCTGGAGAGATGGCTCAGAAGTTAAGAGCATTGGCTGCTCTTACAAAGGACTGAGGTTCAAATCCCAGCACCCACATGACAGTTCACAGCTGTCTGTAATGACTGGGAGTGGTGGTGCTTGCCTTTAATCCCAGAACTCTGGAGGCAGAGATAGATAGATCTCTGTAAGTTCAAGGCCAGCCTGCTGGTCTACAAAGTGAGTCCAGGACAGTCAAAGAAGAAGAAGAAGAAGAAGAAGAAGAAGAAGAAGAAGAAGAAGAAGAAG
>CAJQZJ010034282.1:36207-58372 GCA_907164525.1 Lophiomys imhausi | reverse complement strand
AGAAGTATCTTGTTTTCTAGAGATTAAGTTTGCTAGTAACTCCTTTATACTAGCTGTTTCTTTGTATCCCTTTGCTGGCAAGGGAGTACAAGGAGTCAAACCACAGATCAGAACACCCCACATTTGAGTGGAGACTTATTTTTACTCTAAGGGAGTTATCCCCCAAGTCTGAAACTGGCAATTTTTTTTCTCTTACATAAAAATTTAAAAATATCCCCCAAACCAGTGGAAAACAGACACTGGCTACACTTAGTACTGCCAAAAGCCAAGGTCATTTGCACATATTCCATCAACCTGTCAAGAATTAGGCCTCACTTTATAACCCAAGGCATGGAAGTGCATGCATTCTCTTAGCTGGGCAAACAATTATACTGTAGTTGTGATACAACACATGTGGCTTTTATTTGTACTGCACATACCCACTGTACAGCCACTTGGGAGTATCGTGGTTAGCTTGCAGCAACTGCCGTCTGCATTTATACTGTTTGTTTATTGCATATTCTTTTCCCTGAAAGTGAAAGAGAAATGTTTTTCTTGTTGCATTGATTACATTTTATAAATTTGCTTAGCTGGAAACTTTGGGAAAAGAGGCCTGTTTGCCAATTGTACAACCGATTGTGAAGCTTAGTGTGAATATTTTTACGTCTGTAATAGACATTTTCTTTGCAAATCTATTGTTCGATAGAAATGTAAATGAAATTAAAGATGGTGTACACCCATCATGTAAAAAGCAGGCACCATCTCTAAGATGGATTTAATGCTCATTTTTAAGGCATATACTCAGCTTCTATTTAAAACTATAAAATAATTCTGTACAATGAAATAGGGGATATATATGGGAATAAATTCTATTCCATTTATTTCAATTTGAATTTCCAAATTGTAATGTTTTCCTTTGTGCTATAGGAATAGGATTAATTGGGGGGAAGGCTAGGACTTATAAGGCCTGTATATGGGGGGAGGGCAGAGATGGAACAATGAGGGTTGTGATGATAGTGAATAGCAAAGAGTGAATTCTGTGTGTTTTGCTGTAGCACTGAAGTGAAGAGATATTAGCTTTGGCTGTTCACAAAATAGAGCATCATGATTTTCAGTGTTTGAGAGAAAATTGATGGAAAAAGTTTGCAGTACTTGACATGTATTTGCATGCACAAAATAAAATTATTTGTCCACCTTAAAAAATAATAATAATAAATATAAAAAATAGTCAGGCTCCATTGGCTAGTCTCTGATGATGGAAGTAGATAGAAGTACATTAGGGCTGGAGCGCATGCCATATCTGGAACTAAAGCAAAGAGACATTGGGGTCCCACAATTCTTTTCATGGGCTCATTCCCAGTAACCTAACTACTGCTCACAAGTTGCACCGGCTAAACTTTCTATCACCGCCTTTGATGGACATTCAACTCATCAACCATAATAGCAGTAAAAATAAGAATTCTTTATGTTTATTTATTACTTCAAATTGCATCTCCATCATAGTGCCCTCTTTCCACCCCTTCCAGTTCCACCCTCACACCCTCTCCTCCCTCTCCCACCCATCCTACTCCTCCTATGTGGAGTGTCCCTACATATTAGCCACTCTCAGTTCAGCAGTCATATGTGGGCTAAGAGCTTCCTCTTGCACTGGGGGCCAACAAGGTAGCACCCATAGGGCAAACTGTCCCATTAATTGGTAACAAAGTCTATGTTCCTGATCCTTTTGGTGTATTGGTTGGAGGATAGTTATCCTGTACTATATGGCTAAAATCCAGTTATAAGTGAGTAGAGGCCATGTTCATTTTTCCGAGTCTGGATAAGCTTTTCTAGTTCCATCCATTTGTCTTTGAATTGCATGATTTCCTTGTTTCTGATAGCTGAGTAGTATTCCATTGTGTAAATGTACCACAATTTTTTTCATCCATTCTTCTGTTGAAGGACATATGGGTTGTTTCCACTTTCTAGCTATTACAAATAAGGCTGCTATGAACATAGATGAGGATATGTCCTTGTGGTTTGATGACCAATCATTTGGGTGTATACCCAGAAGTGGTATGGCTGGGTCTTGAGGTAGTGCTATTCCAAGATTTCTAAGATATCACCAGACTGATTTCCATAGTGGTTGTACAAGTTTGCACTCCCACCAGGCATGAAGAAGGGTTCCCCTTTCTCCACAACCTTGCCAGCATGTGCTGTCATTTGAGTTTTTGATCTTAGCCATTCTGACAGGTGTGAGATGGAATCTCAGAGTCGTCTTGAGTTGCATTTCTCTGATGATTAAGGAAGTTGAGCATTTCTTCAGATGTCTCACTCCCATTAGAGATTTCTCCTTTGTGAATTCTCAGTTTAGCTATTTCCCATTTTTTGATTGGATTATTTGGTTTCTTGGTGTTTAATTTCTTGAGTTCTTTATAAATTATGAATATTAGCCCTCTGTCAGAAGTGGGGTTGGTAAAGATCTTTTCCCAATCTGTAGGTTACTGTTTTGTTCAAATGATAGTGTCCTTTGCCTTACAAAAGGTTTTGAGTCTCATGAGGTCCCATTTATTGATTGTTAGTCTTAGAGCCTGTTGGTGTTCTGTTCAGGAAGTTGTCACCTGTGCCAATGAGTTTGAGGCTTTTTCCCATTTTCTCTTCTATTTAGATTTAGTGTATTGGGCTTTATGTTAAGGTCTTTGATCCACTTGGACTTAAGTTTTGTGCAAGGTAATAAGTATGGGTCTAATTTCATTCTTTTACATGTCGACATCCTGTTAGACAAGCACCATTTGTTGAAGATGCTGTCCTTTTTCCATTGTACAGTTTTGGCTTCTTTGTCAAAAATTAAGTGACCATAGGTGTGTGGGTTTATTTCTGGGTCTTCAATTCTTTTCCATTGATCCACTGGTCTGTTTCTATACCAGTACCATGCTGTTTTATTACTATTGCTCTATAGCACAGCTTGAAATCTGGGATGGTGATGCCTCTAGATTTTTTTTTATTATTGTACAGGATTGATTTAGCTATTCTGGGCTTTTTGTTATTCCATAGGAAGTTGAGAATTGCTTTTTCCAAGTCTATAAAGAACTGCGGTGTTATTTTGATAGGAATTGCATTGAATCCTGTATGTTGCTTTCGTCAGGATGGCCATTTTTGTTATGTTGATCCTACCTATCCAGGAGCATGGGAGATCTTTCCATCTTCTGATGTCCTCTTCATTTTCTTGCTTCAAGGACTTCAATGACTTCTTGTCATACAGGTCTTTCACTTGCTTGGTTAGAGTTACCCCCAGATATTTTATATTGTTTGTGGCTATTGTGAAGGGTAAGTTGTTTCCCTAATTTCTTTCTCAGCGCATTTATTTTTTTGTATAAAGAAGAGCTTCTGATTTTTTAAATTAATTTTGTATCCAGCCACCTTGCTGAAGGTGTTTATCAGTTGTAGGAGTTCTATGGTGGAATTTTTGGGGTCACTTATATATACTATCTTATCATCTACAAACAGGGATAATTTGACTTCTTCATTTCCAATTTGTATACCCTTGATCTCCTTTAGTTGTCTTATTGCTCTAGCAAGAACTTCAAGTACTAGGTGAAAAAGATATGGTAAAAGTGGGCATTTTTACCTTGTCCCTGAGTTTAGAGGAAATGCTTTAAGTTTCTCTCCATTTAATTTGATGTTGGCTACTGTCTTGCTGTATACACCTTTATTATTTCTAGGTATATTCCTTGTATGCCCATTCTCTCCAGGACTCTTAGCATGAAGGGGTGTTGGATTTTGTCAAATGCTTTTTCAGCATCTAGCGTGAAGATCATGTGTTTTCTTTTTTCTTTCAGCTTATTGATATGGTGAATTACATTGATGTATTTTCATATGTTGAACCACCTCTGCATTCCTGGAATGAAGCCTACTTGATCATGGAATATGATACTTTTGATGTGTTCCTGGATTTTCAGTTTGCAAGTATTTTATTAAGTAATTTTGCATCTATGTTCATGAGGGAAATTGGTCTGAAATTCTCTTTCTTTGTTGAGTGTTTGTGTGGTTTAGGAATCAGGGTGACTGTGGCCTCATAAAATGAGTTTGGCAGTGTTCCTTCTGGTTCTATTTTGTGGAAGAGTTTGAAGAGTATTGGTGTTAGCTCTCCTTTGAAGATCTGGTAGAATTCTGTGGTGAAACCATCTGGCCATGGGCTTTTTTTTTTGGTTGTGAGTCTTTTAATGACTCTTTCTATTTCCTTAGGGTTACAGGACTTTAATTTGTTAACCCAATCTTGATTTAATTTTGGTAGGTGGAATATCAAGAAAGATGCCCATTTTGCTTAGGTTTTCAAATTTTGTGGACTACAGAGTTTTAAAGTAGGACCTAAAGATTTTCTGGATTTCCTCAATGTCTGTTGTTATTTCTCCCTTTTTAGTTCTGATTTTGTTGATTTAGGTTTTTTCCTTCTGCCTTTTAGTTAATTTGACTAAGGGTTTGTCTATTTTGTTGATTTTCTCAAAGAACCAAGTCTTAGTTTATTGATTCTTTGTATTGTTCTTTTTGTTTCTAAGTTGTTATTTTCAGCCCTAAATTTGAAGATTTCCTGCCTTCTGCTCCTTTTGGGAGTGTTTGCTTCTCCCACCCACCCCCCCCCCAAGTTCTTCCAGTTCTGCTGTTAATTTCCTAACATGAGCTGTTACAATTTTCTTTTTGAAGGCACTTAGTGCTATGAAATTTCCTCTTAGCACTGCTTTCATTGTGTCCCATATGTTGGGTATGTGTGCCTTCATTTTCATTGGATTTTAAGAAGTCTTTGATTTCCTCCTTTATTTCTTCCCTGACCCAGTAGTCATCCAGTAGAGAGTTGTTCAGTTTCCATGAATGTGTAGTCTTCCTGTTATTTCTGTTGTTGTTGAAGTCCAGCTTTATTCCATGGTGGTCCAATAATATACAAGGCGTTATTTCAATTTTCTTGTATCTGTTGAGGCTTGCTTTGTGTCTGACTATATGGCGAATTTTGGAGAAAGTTCTTATGGTGCTGAAAAGAAGGTGTATCCTTTTGTGTTTGGATGAAACGTTCTGTAGATATCTGTTAGGTCCAGTTGGTTCATGACCTCTGTTAGATTCATTATTTCTCTGTTTGGTTTCTGTCTCAATGACCTGTCCATTATTGTGAGTGGGATGTTGAAGTCTCCCACTACTAATGTGTGGGGATCAATGTGTTGTTTAAGCTTTAGAAGAGTTTCTTTTACAAATGTGGGTGCCTGTAACCGAACTTTTAAATTATTATTTAACACTTATTTATTTATTACTAAATTCACTTATAACAAACACCAACAATTTCTTAACTATTAATCCTATAAATTCCTACAACCCCTTTAACCTATCCACTAAACCTATTGATAATCATAACAACCACTTTCATAACCTTTTAGAATGATACAGTCTCTGGGGCAGGTCCTCAGTCGTCAGGAACATAGTCTTTGTTGTAGATTCTTTAACACACTTAGCAGTCTTTTTTCTGGATCTCTCAGATGCAGGTTCGTCAGGGTAGTTGGTTATTGCAGTCTCACCTTAAATAAGGCTTCATGCTTTCTTCTCTGTGGGAGACCCCAGCCCTCTGCAGGCCAACTTACTTCTTTTGAATCAGGAACTCAGCTGCTCTGCCTCAGTCCTTAAAGCCAGGCACCGTTTCCTTTAGGCCACTGTTTGGACAGATCAAACCCCTCTAGGCAAAAGCTGAGCCACAGGGTCCAGTCCTTGGCCTTTTGGTGTCTTGCTCAGGCTTTCTTTGCTCACCGGCTTCTTTCTGCTTCAGGGAGAGAGCTGGCCATCAATGGCCAGCCCTTTTTTCAGCAGGACTCTTGGAGCTCTCTAGCATCAGGGGCCTCTTCTCTTCTTTTGGGCTCCACGCACTGTCCTCAAATAGGAGGAACTCTGTTTCAGCTTAATTTGGGCTCCGCCCACTTAGCAGCTGAAAACAATGTCAGGCCAGATACTTTGTTTCTTCAGTTCTATTGAGTCTTTCCTGTTTTCCTGACTTCAAACTTGTTTTTCAGTCTATTGAGTCTTTCCTGGTTTTGTTGACTTCATGCTGATAATGCTCTTCAGGCCCCGAATTAAGAGACAGTATCTGAAACTCCTATATATTTTCTTAATCTAATTTATCTAACCCCTACAGGTGCCCTTGTATTTGGGGCATAGATATTCAGTATTCAGATGTCATCTTCAGGAATTTTTCCTTTAACAAGTATTTAATGCCCTTCCTTATCTTTTTTGATTAACTTCAGTCGAAAGTCTATTTTATTTGATATTAGGATGGCTACTCCAGCTTGCTTCCTGGGCCCATTTGCTTGAAAAACCTTTTTCTCCAGCCCTTTATTGTGAGGTAGTGTCTATCTTTGTTAGTGAGATGCATTTCTTGTATGCAGCAAAATGATAGGTCTTGTTTATGGATCCATTCTGTAAGCCTGTGTCTTTTTCTTGGGGAGTTGAGTCCATTGATGTTGATGGATATTAATGACCAAAGATTGTTATTTCCTGTTATTTTGATGTAGGTGGGTTTTTTTTGTTTTGTTTTGTTTCTTTTGGTTTAGCTGCAGTGGAGTTTTTTGCTTCCTCTCTTTTCTTGGGTGTAGATATCTTCTCTGGGTTGGAATTTTCCTTCTAGGATCTTCTGTAGGGCTGGATTTGTGGGTAGATACTGTTTAAATTTGGTTTTGTCAAAAATTAAGAATTCCTATTTAGAGAGTTGTGAGATTTAAGAATAATGACAAAACTATATTTGGAAAATGTCCACAGCACTGTCCAATAGAACTTTCTGCAATAATAGAAATTTTTCTTTTTCTCCACTTTATATGGTGGACATTGAGTATTTCCAATGAATAATTGAGGAATTGATATTTAAATAAAATTTTATTTTGTGTATGGGCTCGTGTAGCCATTATTTAGGCATCATAGGCCTAGACTTTGATCAGTTCTCAATAGGATAGTTATTGGTAGTGATTACTAATGGGAAATATGGGGCCAGGTGTGGTGGTACACTCCTTTAATCCCAGCCCTCAGGGGGCAGAGGTAGGCAGATCTCTGTGAGTTCAAGGCCAACCTGGTCTACAGAGTGAATTCCATGACAGCCAGGGCTGTTACACCGAGAAACCCTGTCTCAAGAAAACCTCAAAAACCTAAAAGGTGGAGTGGGGGAATATATAGTCCCTAATCCAAGATGGTCTAACACAAAGAACAAAACATAACAAGCAAAAAACACTGTAACAAAACAAGGATTCTTATTAAAATTTCTGAGATTAATGTGACTAATGAACTGAGGGGGCCTGATACATGGAAGCACCCCACACTGGAGGGGTGGGATGGGTGGGACAGGTGGTAGAAGGTGGGAGGGTGGGACCGGGAGGGGGTGGTAATGGAGATGTAACTTGAAGTAATAAATCAATGTTTAAAATTTTTAATGAGATCTTAAGGCTTATTTACTCAGCAACATGTGACCATGATCTTTCTGATTGTTACTGCATTGGATCTCTTGGTTCTTTGCCTCTCTGAAAACAGGAGCTATACCAGGACTCCTCCTCCTCACTGTTGCTGTATGCCAAATGTGATGTAAGAAAGGGTCTTCAAGAACTAGTTTGAGAATCATAAATCTCCTGATCCTAAAACCCTCAAGTCACCAAAACTACTTTAGAAAGCTCATGAGAAAGCTTTGGTGTCAGAGTTTGACTATGCCAGAAATTTGTAGGAATGAGTCAGACCCTCTACTCCCACACACTTCATTCACCTTGTCACAAAACACAAAACAGAACTAGACTCTTTGGTTCAGCCAACAAATACTTCTGCAAGAAATTTTCTCATATGTTTCTCAACAGCAACTCTATGCCAGTTTCTAAAAATACAAACCATTTTGGGCCAAGTGACCTTGGAGACCTCATGGTCTAAGTAACTTGGACTTCAACAGCTCTAATCCTTCTGAACTCTTATGGCTGTCCAGCTATGAAGAGATGATTTTAATCTTGAACATTCCTTTGTTTACACTTCAGAGACTTGATGAGCCTGAGTAATTATGGTTGATTTCAAAATGTAATTAAAACAGTAAACTAGAGATTGTAGTATACTTCATAAACAGGATGTGATGAATTAAAATCTTCCAGCAATCTGACACAGTTGCAGAAAACACTGGGAAATTAACCAGATTAACTTGAGCAAGTATGGAAGTATAAGGAATATGCTGTGGTGAGTATATTTGATACTGTAGTCCTAAGAGCACAATGAACTTGCCAATATTAGACTATTGATGTTGCCAAGATCTAAAGAATAAGTTAAATGGTCTGTTCACTCTACTGAGAAAATGCATACGCACTAATGTAGTTTTCCCATATTTCCAGAGTTCAGAACTTTTACCCTCTGGTTCTCATTCTAATGTTCTTCACAATACACTAGAAATTTGTCTGATCTGTGGTAAACTATTGGTGACAAAACTTCCCTATTTATGAAGAAGTTCTGTATTTGGTCCATGATTTTTCAGTAGTCCCAGAAATCAAAAGGAAGAGTGTCTGTGGGGGGTGAACTCATGAGTTCCACCTACTTACTCAGTTCTATTAAACCAAATCTAAGATCCCCAGGAGGCTCTGAAGGGTTCTTCCCTCTAGGGATGAAGGGCTTGCAGAGAAGATGCCTAAGAATCATCAGATCTTATAGAAAGAATGTTGTTTACACTTCTTGGGAAGAGGGATGCAGGCATGGCAAAGTAATCCTAACTTCCCCATACAGGACCAAGCTCCTCAGCCAGTCTTTTCAAAGGCATATTTCTGCTACAGAATTGAATATGTTCATAGATTTCAAAAATAGAGTTGTTTACAACACATCAGGCTCAGGCTTAGGAATAATGGGTTGGTACTCATAATCAAGAATTTATTCATTTCAGAGTTCCAGTTTAAAAAATGCAAACTCTAGTTACCTGGCAGTGCATCTGAAGTATTCACTAATGCCATCAGTGCTCTGATTGCTGAAGACACAGTTGTGTGGATAGTGTGATGGCTACCTTGATTGTCAATTTGATTGGATTGAGAAAGGCCTGGGTGATGAGCAAAGCACGCGTCTGGGTGTCTTCAAGAGTTTCCAAGGATAATTAAATACTGAGAGTTCTGACCGAATGAACAGGATAATCTATTGATGGATTTAAGGAGTCAATACACTTTTGAGAAGTGGTAAAACTATACACAAAATAAAAAGTAAATAAATAAGTTATGAATGAAACAAAATGAACAAATCTGTTAGCAGTTGCTGGAGACTAACAAAATTATTGGTGACTGTGATGGCTATTCCTGATTACCAACTTGTCTACATCTGGAATTAACTTCAATCCAGAAATGGAAGGCACACTTGAGAGAGATTTTTTGCTTGGTATGAAGAGGGTAGATCCATTTCTAGTCTGGACCTTTTTAGGCGGGAAGACGCATGCATTTGATCTGAATCTTGAGGAGGGAAGACACACCTTTGATCTGAGCCATACCTCCTGCTGAAAGCCTACATAAGGATATGAAAGAAGGAAGCTTTCCTCTTTTCCTGCTTGCTTTCACCTTGCTAGAAAGTTCATTCCTTCACTTACATTAGAACATACTTCTTTAGGATTCCAGTGTTTACTGAAGAGCCCCTGAGACATCCAGTCTTGTGGGCTGAGAAACTTCTGGATTTTAGACTTTCCCTTCATAAGCAGTCATTGTTGGATTAGCTGGATAAGAGCCTGTAAGTCATTCTAATAAATCCCTTTATACACACACACACACACACACACACACACACACACACACACAGAGAGAGTGAGAGAGAGAGAGAGAGAGAGAGAGAGAGAGAGAGGGAGAGAGAGAGAGAGGTTCATTATATACATTCTGTTTCTCTAGAGAACTCTGACTAATACAGGGACCACCATAAGAATTCAGTATAGTTTAGCAGATGTTTGTTGTTTATCTAGTTATGTGTTTAACATTGTAGTTGATGTTGTAAAGCATGGACAACTAACTATTTCTTGCATCCACTTGAAGTATTTTGTGGGGGGAACAGAAGAAGGAGAAAATATAAATAACATTGCAATCCTATTACAAATAATTAAATCAGATAATTTGTAAGTCCAACTAGGTACTGGCAGAAGGAGAGAGAAGTTTGGCTAAAGTTCACAACATCACTTCAGAAAAGACTAAATAATTGGAAACAGATCATAACTACCATATTTATTAAGAATCAATTGTATGTGACTATAAAAAGTAATCAGTGTAATTCTGACCTAAAATTTTGATGGAACTGTTTTAAACAAACTATGTCCAGATTTATCCTGGTGCCCTTCTCCATATCTTGACTCACTTTTGATTTATGAATTGTTTCTTTTAAGGTATTTTCTTTTTTATTTATTTATTACTTCAGGTTACATCTCCATCACAGTGTCCTCTATCCACCCCTCCCAGTCCTGCCCTCCCACCCTCTACCCCTAACACTTCCATCCCACTCCTCTGGAGTGGAGTGTCCCTACATAACAGTCCCTCACTCCAGTTCAGCAGTCATATGAGGGACAAGAGCCTCCTCATACACTGGGGGCCTACAAGGCAGCACCACTAGGGCAAAGTGTCTCACTGACAGGAAAAAAAGTCTATGTTCATGTTCCCTTTGGTGCATTCGTTGTAGTATAGTTATCCTGTACTATATGGCTAAAATCTGACTATAAGTGAATAGATGCCATGTGCATTCTTTTAAGGTATTTTCAAATGCTTACTTGAAACTGAACTCAAGGCAATGCACGAGCTCTTCAGGAGGTAAAATAAGGTATTTCATCTAGGCTTAAGTCAAAACAAACAACAACAACAACAACAAAAAAAAAACCCTCTTCCTGGAGAGAAATCAAGAAACAGAAAAACTAAATGAATAGTAAGGAAGCTCAGCCCGCCACACTGTGGGGTGCACCTTGTGCAAGGGTCTTAGTGTTTCATGTGCTCATAAGTTTATAGCTTGGTTTTCATAAGCTAAAAGATGAAGTTTGCCTCTAGGTCCTCTATAGGAAGCTTACTGGCTGAGGCTTAAGGACAGTGGTGATCAAGAAGAACCCAGGGCTAAAGAGCCAGAGGAAGTAAAAAGCAGTTTCACTGCGAACGGATTGAGCATCTTCAGTGAATCACTGCTGAAGTGGGAGATGCACAAATTCGTGGTGACATAGGAAATAAGCAATCTGTCAGCTGAGCTCCTGGTTCTATGGTTTCAAGGATTCTCACATTTCCCCAGCAACCCCAGGAGTTGGGAGGTAGGGCATGGGAAAGCCCATGATTGTGGTCACCCTTCTGTAAATTGCAGCAACCACTAGGGACACAAAGGCCCCTGAGAAAGCAGCTGTTTTCCTCCCCACCACAGTCTGACCAGCACAAGGAAAGATTATGTAACAGGAAATGTGCTTCGTCCGAGTTTATTGCTTTACCAGATCTGTTTGTTCAACAGATGACCATTCTGAAGACTGTATTCATCATCCTTGTTCATGGTCTGTGGAAACACCACTGAAGACACCACATGGGAAGACTTTGCAGCAGATTTGGTATAAACACAAGAATCAAAGTTCAGTGCTCACTACCTGAACTGACTTCCTTGGAGCTACACAGAGTGTGGCACTGGGTGTATCATGGGCACTGAGATGTCTTCCAGGAAAAGTATGTTCTATGTATGGGATGCCAAAAGTCAAAACTGGAAGATGGAATTCTGCCTCGAGGTCACAGGTCAAGAGAGGGGCTAGAAACAAGTAAGTCAAGATGAGGAAAAATGGTAATAATGAAAGTGTCTTGACTGTGCTGAATTCCAGGGGGCAGGATCCACACAATAGACTGTATAAATGATGCCAGCTGATCTGGGATATATATAACCAGTATACTCCTTTGAGTCTATAGATAGTAAAACAGGACTTTTAAATGACAGAATTCTATTTAAAAAAAAAAAAAAGGTGGAAGATGCTATGATTTAAGCTTATCTTCCTAAAGCTCATGTTTCTGAAACTATATCATCCTTCTCCCATCTGTATGATCACTGTTAAAGAGAGAGTTCCATATTACTGGAGTAGTCTTACTATGCTTAGCCTCCCTCATCGCCTGGTATCTTTCTCCACATTATGATACCAGCACAATAGTCTTAGGTTTCCCAGCCTCCAGAACTGTTAGTTAAACAAGCCTGTATCCTTTATAAGTTACCCAGTCTGTGATGTTCAGTGATAATAAAAGAAAATGCACTGGGACATGAGATAATTGGTAAGAATAAGGTTTGCATTTTCTCTTTTTATTGGCTCTTTATTTTTTATAAGCTTTATTTCAGTCATTATTTATTATTATTTTCTATTATTATTGTGTGATATGTGTTTGTAAGGCTATGCATATGCCAGAGTGTATGTGTGGAGGTCAGAAAATAACTTAAGAGTCAGTTATCTCTTTTCACTTTTTCATGGGCTTCAGGGATGAAATTCGGGTTGTTAGGCTAGTGATACAAGTGCCTTTACCAGCTAAACCATCTAGTCTTCCCTGGTTCTTTATTTCAAAATCACATAAACTACCTTAGAATGGAGTAAGGAGTGGAGTAAATGTCTATCAAAGGTCTAAATCTCTCTAAACCCAGGTCAAATCTCTCTCTGAGTCATCGGTAATTTATTATATATCCTCTGGAGTCTGGATCATCCCTAAAATAGGAATAATAATAACTTATCTGTTTCGCTACCACACGAAATAGGATATATTAGATCTATGGCGTGATGAGACACTCTGGGCAGTATTGATTCTTGCACATGTCAGAAACGATGGGTGACACTGTTAGGATGAAGCAGCATGCCAAGCCCCATATAGTCTCCAAGGTCACAAAAGAGCCTCCTTTTCCCATCTCTCTTGCCTCCCTCCCCCTCTTCCTTCTCTCAGTTCTAGCTTAGCCACACTGGCCCCCTCACCCTTTCTGCAGCACTTCATCCTGTTACTAGGATTGTTAGCACCAGACACTGGATGCTGGCAGCTGTAACAAGCCAGATTTAGGCACCCACTTTCAGTAGGTCAATTCAACGAAACACTTAAGAGTGGGAAGCAGAAAAAGATTTATTCAATGTAGCCACAATGGGAAGAGGGACAAAGAGGTCCAGTGTACCCTGTAACTCCTTCTTCCTTCAACCAAAGAACGGATAAAGAAAACGTGGTCCATTTACACAGTGGAGTATTACTCAGCTGTTAAAAACAAGGATCCTGATAATCGAAGATTTAGGTTACAACAGAAGGCAAAAGATATGCATAACTAAGTTTGGGCAAGGTGTGATCCTACCCACCATGGTCTCATCCCTAGTCTCTCATGCAAAGCAGTCTGGCAAGTTGTTAGAACTCTGTGAAATTTCTTTCCAAGAGTCAAAATGTCCCTCTGTCTGGCACAAGGGTTCAGTCATTACCTTCTCCCAGAATGAAATTCCTAGGGAAATTTCAATTTCTTGGGTTCTATTATCTCAAAACTCTCATACCAAGGGGGAAGACACACAAATGTCTCCCTAGAAAATCTTCATTCCTGCCAAAATGGTTATATCCCCACCCAGTCCTTAGCCTTAGCACATAGACTTCCCTCTGCTGAAATGTTCTGTAGCCTGTCAGCTTGCCTGTCTTCTTTTGTTGTATTCAAAGTCAAGCTCTGAGTGAAACTTGCAGTAACACATGCTACTTAAAGCTGCCCAACCCCAACCTCCCTAATCATACAACCCATTTTATTTTTTTACCGTAATTTATTTACAGTTATGCATATATTCCATACTCTACCAATGTTTGAAAGACATGGATTTTTGTCTGTTTTGGATTCTAAGATTAGAATAAAGTCTGGGATGCCGGTAGGCACTTGAAGGAAAAGTCAGATGCACGTAAGAGAGGAGCTGTGGGGACACCAATTTGCCTCCTTCTGCAATTCAATTGAAATGGCCACACCCAGCAAAGTATCTGGTCAGCACTTTGCTACAGACCCACTTGACTTTTGCTCTGTTTCCTTCCGAGGCTGCAAGGCGTTTTGTTAAAATTTTGGTTTATACCCATTGGCTGCTGCCCAGGAAAGAGCATCAGGAGAAGCAAGGTCAGATGTTTGTGTTCAATGACCTACTGGTGAAAGGAGGCACCCTTCAGAAGAGTGGCAAGGGATGGGCTGGCTGTGGTTGTACGGGGGAGATAAAAAAAAAAACAAAAACAAAACAAAACAGGGATTCCCCCCCCCCTCTTGTGAGTAGAGCAGAATGTTTCCTCAGCTTTCAATAAAATGCATCTTGCTCACTGAAAAGAGATAACAAAGCCCCCTGGTCTCTGTCTTGGGCTTTTTTTCTTGTTTATGGAGTATGTTGTTTGGACACCGTGGCTTAGAGAAATCTCTGATTATGCACTGTGGGGAAGCAGATCTAGGGTTTTGCCATCAAGAACTCCATTTCCCATTGAGAGTCGTGTTCTTTTGAATTGCATTCTCTTGGCATAGCACAGGGCTAAACTACTCTCAAATGCCTTGATTCTTGGTCAGCGTTTATGTGAGGACATGGTTACCTCATCAGTTCTTGACAAAGACAGGCTCTGACCACTGGGAATAGGAGAGTGGCTGGAAAATAGGCTCTTCTTTCTACTTGATGATGTGGAGCTTATTTTTCTAAGCTGATAGATTCAGTTTTGGTTACAGCTTTTATGCCCCCACCATATGAAATTATCTATAGGATTCAAAGAACACTCAGAAAAACAATAAACTAGGATTTAGAGTCAAACAGCTCTGACTCCAACTCTCATCCCAACTTACTAGTTACATGACTGAGCAAATGACCTAACCCAGAGGAGACTCAACTTTCTCATCTCTATAGTGGAAACAATGTTACCCATGTCAGGCTACTCTGGAATGGTCAGGTGGGATAACTGATGCTTACAAATTCTTCTTGTTAATAATACTAGTCTTCCAAGAACCCAGGACTTAGTTTCATTCATTAAGATGTTTTCCCCTTAAATGACAAGACGGAATTCAGAAGGCAGGAGAGGACAATGAACAGTTGAGTCGGCTGATGGAACTCTGGATGAGTTTACAACATCAAGTTGTTAGCATCAGAGCTGTTGGTCTGCTGGTGAGTAGGAGCCCTGTGGGAAGCTGAAGCACACACCCTGAGAATAGGCATGGAAAATGGCCCTTCCCCCCATCTCTTCCTCCCTCCCTTCCTTCCCAATGCTGCGACCATCCTCTCTGTACAATACCTACCACAGGTTGACACAGATGTTCTCTGCATCTGGATGCGGGAAGCCCAGGCTCAAGATCCAAAACCAATCTGAGCAGCTTCTAATAGTCTGCTCTACCCTGTGTAAGTAAACTATGTGACCTTAAAGGGGTTGCTTAGACTTTCTGTGTCCAGCTTTATCCATTTGTAAAGAGGAGTTTACTGTAGTATCTACTTTGTAAGTTTGATATGAAAATTGAATGAATTCTTAATGGGAAATACCCAAAACCGAGCCTAGCATACAAGCCTTTGGAAGTCCCTGTTATTATCAACGAAAGAAGGTGATTGTAGCATCTCTGAGGCCTTTAGACAGTCATTAAGAAGTTTCCCTATAATCATTGGGCTTTACCTGCCCTGTGCTCTTTGCCTTAACCATCCTCATTCATCACAAGACTTTCACAACTTCCCTGATTGGCAGAAATTATGAAGCTGGCCGAGTGTGGCATGGTTGGCTCAGTTTATTGTCAGAGGTGCTCTTTGCTAGAAGTTTTGGTTGGGGAAATCCAGGTATTTATCTTACCTTATCAACAGAGCCTTGTTGTGTTCAGGAAAACAACACTGTGTTCCTGCACAGGAAGGAGACACAAGGAGTCCTGATTCTGAGCACGGTCAGCACAAACATCTGTGTTATCACCACAGAGAATCAGGATGGGCTTCGCATTCCACAGGACAATGGTAACCGGTAGCACGTAGCTGCTCTTGCCATCAGCTGAGTCCATGTGCTTGGTAGACAGAAGTTAGGAGCTGGGACACAGAACACACAGTTCTGTGTTCTACGTTGGAAAGCTAGGGATTGCATATTCCCCAAAAGACCAGTTTCTCAACTATTGAATGGGAATTACAGTTTTGTGGATCTGCTGTTTTATTGTTTTTGTTTCTTTGTTTTGTTGTCTTGAGAAACAGTCTTGTTGTGTAGTCTTGGCTAATGGAACTTACTGTGTAGCACAGGCTGGCTTGGAATTCATGACAATCCTCCCCATTCAATCTCCAGAGTTCTGGGGTTTGAGTATGTGCCACCATGACTGGTTTATAGGTTGTTTTAAGAAGTAAGGGAACATCAGGCATGGTGGTGCACACCTTTAATCCCAACACCTGGGAAGCAGAGGTAGGCATATCTCTCTGAGTTCAAGGCCAGCCTGGTCTACAGAGTGAGTTCCAGGATAGCCAGGACTACACAGCAAAACTGTCTTGAAAAAAAAATTAAAGGAACTGGGGTGGGGTGTGAATTTGATTAAAGTACATGATTCACATTTATGAAAATAGAATTTGAACTCCATTATTTTGTATAATTAATACAAGCTTTGTAACCAAACTTTTAAATTATTATTTAACACTTATTTATTTATTACTAAATTCACTTATAACAAACACCAACAATTTCTTAACTATTAATCCTATAAATTCCTACAACCCCTTTAACCTATCCACTAAACCTATTGATAATTATAACAACTACTTTCATAACCTTTTAGAATGATACAGTCTCTGGGGCAGGTCCTCAGTCGTCAGGAACACAGTCTTTGTTGTAGATTCTTTAACGCACTTAGCAATCCTTTTTCTGGATCTCTCAGATGCAGGTTCGTCAGGGTAAGTTGGTTATTGCAGTCTCACCTTAAATAAGGCTTCATGCTTTCTTTTCTGTGGGAGACTCCAGCCGTCTGCAGGCCAACTTACTTCTTTTGAATCAGGAACTCAGCTGCTCTGCCTCAGTCCTTAAAGCCAGGCACCGTTTCCTTTAGGCCACTGATCGGACAGATCAAACCCCTCTAGGCAAAAGCTGAGCCACAGGGTCTAGTCCTTGACCTTTTGGTGTCTTGCTCAGGCTTTCTTTGCTCACCGGCTTCTTTCTGCTTCAGGGAGAGAGCTGGCCATCAATGGCCAGCCCTTTTTTCAGCAGGACTCTTGGAGCTCTCTAGCATCAGGGGCCTCTTCTCCCTCTGGGCTCCATGCACTGTCCTTAAATAGGAGGAACTCTGTTTCAGCTTAATTTGGGCTCCGCCCACTTAGCAGCTGAAAACAATGTCAGGCCAGATACTTTGTTTCTTCAAGTCTATTGAGTCTTTCCTGTTTTTGCTGACTTCATGCTGATAATGCTCTTCAGGCCCCGAATTAAGAGACAGTATCAGAAACTCCTATATATTTTCTAAATCTAATTTATCTAACCCCTACAAAGCTTTAACAAAAAGTGCTAAGAAAGCAGTTGTCCCTGGAGAAATATCAAGGAGAAGGAGTACCGTGGAAAGATTGCCAACTATACTGATGCTGAGTAGAATTCCTCCTGCTAAAAGCCTCAGCTCATGCAAGACTTTAAATTCCAGGGTCTTCTTTAAAGGACAGGACCTCCCTGGGTTGTTAGTTTGTTTGATGTAGTTGTTTTGCTGTTTATTATGTTTTATTTAAGTGTCCTATTAAAGCTGTTCAGAAAGCAAAGCCCATATAAGACATCACAACAAAAGATGCCCATTGTCCTCACTCCAAAGATTCACATGGCCTCCCTACCCATTATTAGTTTCTTTGTGACCAGCCAGCGTCTTGAGGAATACAGTAGACATCTGAATATTGCAAAAGTATAGTCTCTCCTCTTTGTCCCCTCTTAACCTCAATAGTTACACTCTTTGTCCTTTGTTCTATCCTTTGCTATTTTCCCCTTAATGTTAGAAACACTTCCATGTCAGTACATAGTAAACTTTCTAATTTCCTTTCCTTATTATTTAACCTTTGAATGAGTTCTTTTGTCTGACTATACTGTCATTTAATAGTCTCCTATGGAAGGATATTTAAGCAACTGGCAACCACATAACGTCATAACTATATGAATTCCAATTAGCTTCTGAAGCTCTCAAAACTTGCAGACATGTTTTCCCACTCACATAGACACAGCAGTTAGTATTTCCTCACTAAATGTTTGCTGACTGGTTGGAAAGAAGTGATACCCTCTGAATTATTCATTGTGGCAGAGGAATTCTTAATCCCTCTGATAGTGGCATCCTTGGACATCATGACTTACATTGGCTGGTTGTATCACTATTGATTGCTTGACACACAGATAAATCCTTTGTAATCATCTCTTAAGCAGCAAGAAGAGGAAAGCAACTTCTGACTTGGTATGGTTATAGTCTGTAACAGAGTATTTTTATTTATAAACACTTCTTTTATTAATATTTAAGAAACACCTATAAAATATCTAAATCCTATAACCTAAAACTTATAGTCTAAAATCTATAATTTATCTAAAAACACCTTAATCTCTAAGAACACTCTAATACCTATCTAAAAACACTTAACTAACACTATTTTAACTTTCTTTTTTTTTTTTCTCATTTAAGGAATTTATTTAATATAATTTTTCAAGATATTTATAGTATGTCTTGGAGTAAACATCCCAGAATTGTTTGTTTGTTTTTTGAGACAGGGCTTCCTCTGTATATCTCTGGCAGTCCTAGACTCACTGTGTAGACCAGGCTAGGCTTGAACTCACAGAGATCTACCAGCCTCTATTTCCCGAGTTCAGGATTAAAAGCATATACCACCGTACCAGGCATTGGGATCTTTTTTTTTTTTTTTTAAGTTGTTTTCTTTCTTTTTTTTTTTTTTTTACTTTATTTTTTATTTCTTCAAGTTACATCTCAATTGAAATCCCCTCCCTACCCCGCCTCCAGTCCCACCCTCCCACCCTCTTCCGCCTCAACCCACCCATCCCCTTCCTTTTTTTTTAAGTTTAAGATATATCTTTTCCCCCCAACAGCTCCCCCTTTCAGTCCAACAAATGGCTCTTACTCTTATAATAATAAATACAATACAAAACAACATAGGTAATTAGGCCAAAATTATGAGAGTTATATGGCTTGGCATACAATCCCAATGTCCAGTCTATATGTATTTGGCACCTGACATCAACATTCTACTGTCGACCTATCTCCATGAGTTTAAAGTTCTATATCCAACTCAACTTTCATCACAATTTAAAAAGCATCTTCTTAGAACACCCTCTTGATTCCCAAACAACTCAAAATTTAACTATGAGACTCTAGCTATCTATTCTTCAACCACCTCAGAGACCTGAGAGGGACAAATATATCTGATTATATAGGAAGTGCAGGGCTGCAGCTTCCCAAACTAAGAAATGACATACCAGTGGCTGCCTGGACAGCTCCCATTTTCTCTCCATACATTACAGCATCAATCTTCAGTCATTTGGCCCCATTTCTCTGACACACATTGATTGTAGAGCAGGGGTTATGCAAACATGTCTCTTTGTTGGCTACTATGACAGTCTATCACAGATATTCTCTAAACTACCCAGTAATCAAGTTGCTAAGAGACAAGCAACATTTGCTTATCTAAATACAAGAGATGGATAGGGCATCTTCAAAAACCTCTTGAGATCTGCAGAATATGGCATTCAAAGATGTTATCTTAAATCAAGATTTTTTTTTATATCGAGACATATCAGCGCCTGACGGCAACCCTATTCTACTCCAAGTAGAGGATAAGCATCGAAGAACCTCCACTGTAAGATGGTTGAATTGGTGGCAAGCCTTTCTCTTGGCATGAAAAAACCCCTTGCACCAACTGCAGACAGACTGCTGTCCAAAAAGGACAAAACTTGGTAGCGGGGAAGTCGACAGCCTAACTCTGCCAAGACAGGGTAGGAAAAACCCCTTGCTTCAACTGTAGACAGACTGCTGTCCAAAAAGGACAAAACTTGGAAGCAGGTAAGTTGACAGCCTAGCTCTGCCAAGACAGGGTAGGCGAGTCCTTCATAACCCCTGCTCTATTTTAACTTTCTTAAAAGGATATCAATATTCTTAGGATAGGTCTGTGAAGGGTGACTTGGTTTTACGGCAGTTCCGACAGGCAGTCCTTTTTTTATGTTTATTTATTACTTCAGGTTACATCTCCATCACAGTACCCTCTTTCCACCCCTTCCAGTCCCACCTTCCCACCCTCTCCCCCCTCACCCTTCCTTCCCACTCCTCCAGAGAGGAGTGTCCCTACATATCAGGCCTCTGCCCCAGTTCAGCAGTCTTATGAAGGCCAAGAGCCTCCTCATATACTGGGGGCCTACAAGACAGCACCACTATAGTTATCCTGTATTATATGGCTAAAATCTGACTATAAGTGAATAGATGCCATGGGCATCCTTCTGAGTCTGGGTTAGCTCACTCAGGATGAGCTTCTCTAGTTCCATCAGTTTGGCTGCAAATTGCATGATTTTGTAGGATCAACATAATAAAAATGGCCATCCTACCAAGAGCAATATACAGATTCAATGCAATTCCTATCAAAATATCACCATAATTCTTTATAGACCTGGAAAAAGCAATTCTCAACTTCATATGGAATAACAAAAAACCCAGAATATCTAAATCGATCCTGTACAATAAAAAAAAAATCTGAAAGTATCACCATCCCAGATTTCAAGCTGTACTACAGAGCAATAGTAATAAAAACATCATGGTACTGGTATAGAAACAGACCAGTGGATCAATGGAATCGAATTAAAGACCCAGAAATGGACCCACACACCTATATAGTCACTTAATTTTTGACAAAGAAGCCAAAACAGTACGATGGAAAAAGGACAGCATCTTCAACAAATGGTGCTGGTCTAACTGGATGTCAAAGATGGTGTTAGCTCCTTCAAAGAGGAGCTAACACCATTACTCTTCAAACTCTTCCACCACATAGAAACAGAAAGAACACTGCCAAACTCATTCTATGAGGCCACTGTCATTCTGATTCCTAAACCACACAAAGACCCAACAAAGAAAGAGAACTTCAGACCAATCTCCCTCATGAACATAGATGCAAAAATACTTAATAAAATAATAGCAAACCGAATTCAAGAACACATCAAAAATATCATACATCATGATCAAGTAGGCTACATCCCAGGAATGCAGGGATGGTTCAATATACGAAAGTCTATCAATGTAATTCACCATATAAACAAGATGAAAGAAAAAAACCACATGATAATCTCGCTAGATGCAGAAAAAGCATTTGACAAAATCCAACACCCCTTCATGCTAAAAGTCCTGGAGATAACGGGCATACAAGGGCCGTACCTAGAAATAATAAAGGCAATATACAGCAAGCCAGTGGCCAACATTAAATTAAATGGAGAGATGCTTGAAGCATTTCCTCTAAACTCAGGGACAAGACAAGGATGTCCACTTTCACCATATCTCTTCAATATAGTACTTGAAGTTCTTGCTAGAGCAATAAGACAACTAAAGGAAATCAAAGGGATAAACATTGGAAATGAAGAAGTCAAATTATCCCTATTCACAGATGATATGTTAGTATACATAAGCGACCCCAAAAACTCCACCAAAGAACTCTTACAGCTGATAAACAACTTCAGCAGAGTGGCTGGATACAAAATTAACTCAAAAAAATCAGAAGCCCTTCTTTATACAACAAACAAGCATACCGAAAAAGAAATAAGGGAAACAACCCCCTTCACAATAGCCACAAACAATATAAAGTGCCTGGGGGTAACTCTAACCAAGCAAGTAAAGGACCTATATAACAAGAACTTCAAGCCCCTGAAGAAAGAAATGGAAGAGGCATTTAGAAGATGGAAAGATCTCCCGTGCTCATGGATAGGTAGGATCAACATAATAAAAATGGCTATTCTACCAAAAGCAATATATAGATTCAATGCAATTCCTATCAAAATACCAACACAATTCTTTATAGACTTGGAAAAAGCTATACTCAACTTCATATGGAACAACAAAAAACCCAGAATAGCTAAATCAATCCTGTACAATAAAAAAGCATCTGGAGGTATCACCATCCCAGATTTCAAGCTGTACTACAGAGCAATAATAATAAAAACAGCATGGTACTGGTATAGAAACAGACCAGTGGATCAATGGAATCGAATTGAAGACCCAAACATGGACCCACACACCTATGGCCAACTAATCTTTGACAAAGAAGCCAAAA
>CAJQZJ010034282.1:0-21207 GCA_907164525.1 Lophiomys imhausi | reverse complement strand
AAAATAATCTCACTTACCTTTGCTCTTGTGGTGCGGCTCGAGTGCGGGCTGGATATGCCAATTTGCTTTTATTTAACCTCATTCCTATAAAACATGATTCCACAGATGCAGCTGTGGTCCCATCTGTGGAGTAGCCTTGAGGGGCTGTGTAGTGGTCTGATGCAGAGTTCCAAGAAGAACTCAACTCACATGTGTGAACTCTATAGAGAGAGATTAAGAAACTTAGTAATGGGTGAGTTACAGAACTTTTAGCTATGCACAACGTGTTTGTTGTTAATGTGAAATTTCTAAAATTGCTATGATATAGAACTTTGAAAGAAAAAAAAAGAAATGTACACCAGAATTATAAGAAATATTATCTTAAAAATACAAATTTGTTTGTGTTGAGTGTAAGAATGTTTGGTTCCATCCCTTTGTGTTTGGTTGTTTCTCAATTGTGAGTGACCTAGTTTTAAAAGTCTAACTAGCCAACTAACTTCTGTAAGAATATCCCTATGGAATTGAAATTTTTTATTTAAATAATTTTAAAAGCCAAAGATTTGTTCCAGAGGATAAATATAACATAGTTGTGTTTTTTTTTACTTGGAAACCAAATAGTATTTATCTCAAGGCACATTGTTTATGCATGAGTGTGAGATCATGTGTAAGTGTGTTAGACTGTGTTTGTTTATGCATACCTTTCTCCATGTGAACTAACCTTTGGGCCCAGTACATTACATAAATAGTTAATTTCCATTCTCAGTGTTCTCCAAACTGGTATTCTTCCTTTGAAATGATACCAATCTGAGCTGATTGAGAGCAGGGACATCCTTAGAGGGACTTGGGAGCTCAGGATTATTAGGAAATACGGTTAGGACAAAGCCACATTCCATAAGGTCCTCTGGGGTTTATGATCCAGATGAAACTTAGCTCAGATGACATTAAGGGCAGTTTTAGAAAAATAGTATCATAAAATGGTATGTGGTAGAAGATTCATTTGTATATTACTCAACTAACATTGAACACCCACAGTGTGCTAGGCACTGTACCAGGCACATGTGATACACCGAGGAACAAAACTTAGGATATGTGTGGTGTTAAGTGCCTTGTAGAAAAATAACCTTGGTAAGAGTTATGAAGGGGAGATGCTACTTAAGAAAAGGTAAAGATGCGATCATTTTATAGAGTAGTATTTGAGCAAAGGCCTGATGATACAGAAAAGATCCAGAAAGTCATCCAGGGAAATATCCAACTGGTCAGAGGGGAAAGCTAGTACAGAGGCTCCAAGATGGGAATGTACTCTGAATGATACAATTTCATCTTGTTCCCCCGAGTCATACCCACTTAAGACACAACTGCCTATGTTGAGCTGCCAACCACAGAAACTTCTCGGGAATGTGCTCCATAAGCAGGGTTGGGGGGCAGGGAGGGGAGGCAGTCACAGGCAAGTTGCTGAATGCTATCTCGACTGGTTGACGAAAAGAACTTTGGACTTTATTCCTGGTGATGGGGGACAGAGGGAAACATCTTCAGGGACATATTTTCACTTAGACTTTAAGATTCCACATGTCTGCAATGTTTATTCAAGCCCTTAATGAAGAACATAATGACAGAGTTAGAAGCAGGTAATCTCTGTAGCAGGGTATGGCACTAATTCAAACGTGAGTTGATGGTGCCTTCTACGCATGTTTAAAATTAGACTTAACAGGATTTGCTGGGTGGTGGATGCAGGGTAGGAATGGAAGAGTAAATGGAGGGATAATTCCAAAGCTTTTTAGCTTTCTAACTAGATGGAGAATGGAGTTGAGGAAGATGGAAGAAAAAATCGATCAACTAGGAGATGTCTTAAAAATTTAGTCATGCACATGCTGTCTTAGATGCTATGATGGTAAATGATGATTGTCAACTTGACAGGATCTGGGGTCACTCGGTGACAAGCTTCTGCGTGTGCCTGCAAGGGAGTCTGTTGATGAGGATGATTGAGGAGGGAAGGCCCAACTACCCTGAAGGAGGACAACAGTATTCTCTGGGCTTAGGCCTTGAACTGCATTAAAAAGAAAGAAAGATAGATAGAAAGAAAGGAAGGAAGGAAGGAAGGAAGGAAGGAAGGAAGGAAGGAGGGAAGGAAAGAAACATTGTGAACACTAGAATTCACTTTTCTCTTTCTCCTGACTATGAATGCAATGATTTGACCAACTTCCTCAAGCTTCCACTGTCTTAGAGATTCCCTTCCTTCATGGGTCTTGAGATAAATACTGTGTTTGGTGTCCTTTGAACTATTGTGAGCCAAAAGAAACCCTTTCTCCTTTAAGTTGCTTTTGTGCATGCATTTCATCACAGCAACAGGGAAAGTATCCAAGATTGATAGATATCTGATGGTTCTCCAAATGCAGACACTGCGTGCTCTATTAGCCTGGCCTTAGTGGAAAGGTCCATACTAGGGATATGAAGTTGTGAGCCATGAATCTGAAGATGTGTCTGGGGCTGTAGGGTAAAATAAGATCATTCAGAAAGCCAGTGAAAGAGAAGCACTGAAGAATGAGTGCAGGGCCGGAGGTCAGGAAGAAAAAGAGCAGCCATCAAAAGAAGCTGACTCAGAACAGCTACTGAGAAGGAAGACTGCCTCAATACCAGGGAAATGGAAATTGCAACGGAAAGAAGTGGCCAATTCTGCTTCGGATTATTGATTGATCAGAGACTGACAGTATCTGGACTTTGGATTAGTAACATAGAGGCAATGGGTACACTTATCTAAAGTGGTTTTCATAGATTGGTAAAGGCTGAGAGCTGGTTAGAGTAGACTGGAAAGAAAAAGAAGAGATGGGTTGGGGGAAGGCATGAAGGCAATAGATGTAGCTGACTCTCCACTGATTTGTTGTAAGGGAGGGCAAAGAAATGGAGTGGTAGTTAAACGTGTGGTTACAAAGGGTTTTTTGTTTGTTTAGAGGCAAAGCCTTCTGTCTAGCCCAGACTGGTCTCAAATTTGTAACCCTCCTGCCTCAGACACCTGTGGTAAGAGTTTTATTAAAAAAAAAAACCCAAAACCAAAAAACAAACCAGGCGTGGTGGCACATGCCTTTAATCCTAGCACTCAGGAAGCAGAGGCAGGGGGATCTCTGTGAGTTTGAGGCCACTCTGGTTTATAAATCAAGTCCGGGACAGCCAGAGCTGTCACACAGAGAAACCCTCTCTCGAAAATCAAAAAACACAGCAACAACAACAATGAACAGTTATAAGTATGTTTTTATTTAATCCTAGATGTGAGGCTGCTTCTGTTAAGACCACAAGGGAAAACTATTAGCTGCCCTGTGAGCTAACAGGGTGTGGCTTAGCCAGTGGAAAGAGGTTAATTCTGAGGACTTGAGAGAGGGACAAAAAGCTGGAACCTTGGGGAGAAGGGGGCTCTACAAAGAAGAGAGGAAGGCTGCAAAGAAGAAAGAGACTGCTACTCTCCCAAACTACTACTTCTTCCTGCTGCTGTTTTTCTGATTTTCTAGTGTGCTGGGCTTCTGGATGTTGTGACTGAGATCAGTATTGCTGGGAAGGAACCTGATGGCCCTAATCAGCAGGTTCAAAAAGACCCATATCTTTCTTTCCCTTTAACCTTCCTTCTTTCCCATCTAGTGTTGGGGGGTTGGAAATAACAAGGATTGAAAGGGAGTAGAGATATTAAGTATAGTAAAAATAATTGGAGAGTGTAATGAAATAACAATAAAAGTCACGTTGATACAGACACCTTATGCTAGGATTATACACATGTGCCACGATTAAAAATACAGATCATTCTCCTTCTCCTTCTGTTCCCTCCTTTTTGTCTTCCTCAGTCTCCTTTTTCTCGGTGATTTTGGTTTTCTGATGCAGGATATAAGGCCAGACTCTTCATCCCAGGCTGACTTGGAACTCACTGTTGCTCGTGTGTGCCTCAAATTGGCAACCCCCTTGCCTTGGCCTCCCAACCACTGAGATCCCAAGTATGTGTCACCGTGACTCAGAGAAATTATTTTTTCAGTTACAGAATATTGTATGTTTTTGATAATAGTGATCTGGTATGAATTATAATTAAGAGGAGAGGAGAGACAGAGAGAGAGAGCCTAATGCCCCTGTGTTGTGGAAGAGAAGGGACAAATTACAGCATGTAGGTGGAGTGTTGATGGACAGTTGGTGGGAACATAGACAAGACACCCACAGCAACAGGCTAAGACAGTGAATATGTGCCAGGAACATTAGTAAATTTGATAGTGTCAGCCGAGTTTCAGTTTTTGTCATTGTTTTGCAACACTATCTATGTCATACAGTCCCAGGAGAAGATTAAAAAGAAGCAAAGGGAACTCAAATGAAAACCACACTTCTATGAGCACGGCCACACAGAAAAACATTGACAATAGCGGGTTCCGGAAAAGGTGCAAGCGATAGCTGCCATACTGGCTGCTAGGAAATGGTGTGACCACTTTGGGAAATAGGTCAGTCGTGTCTTACCTCATGAACAAGAAATGCTACCGTAAAGTATTAAACAAGCGGAACTGAAAGTACAGATTCACCTAGACATGAATGTGTACAGTGCTGTTACTCCTAAACAGAGGTCAGAAGCAAGCTGACCGTCCATCAACACAAGAGTTGATGAATAAACACGCACACAAAGGCATGCTACTCCACTTCAGCAAAAAGAAAATTGATGTGCACCTCATTAGGGATTGATCCTCGAGAACATGGTGGGGGGGATTTTGGGGGGAGAGAATCTAGTCTCAAATGTTATACTCTATACCATTCCACTTATATACAGCTGCCAAGAAGACAAAGTCACAGTGATGGAGGACAGACTAGTCGTTGCTGGAGGAACAGAAGGAATATGTGAGGATGAGGAAGAAGGAGCTCAAGAGAATTATGTGTGGGACAATGGGAATGGTTCATGTTCAGTGTTTAAACTCATATAATTGACACCAACCAAGATGTCAGTGTTACTGTACACCAATTTTTAAAGTCTTTCACTGGAACCATGAGGGAGAACACGAGGGGCAGCCTTTGTTCCCAAGGTGAAGTTGGGAGTGAAGACACCCTCTTTGTAGGGCAACATACCAGAAGGAGGGTTGAATATTACTCTTGGATGCCCAACACCCATCCCCCCCAACCAGCCAATCAATCTCCTGGCTCTCCTATGTCATACAGAGATACACATGAATCAACACCCCCCCTCCTTCTTGTATAAATTCCATGATCCCTCACTTAATTCTTACTTATTGGTTGGGGACTGATTATAATTTATTAAATACATTTTTGACTTACAGGTGATTCTTAAGCAGTAGGTGGCCAGGGTTGAAAACTACTGAATTAGGTTAAGAAGGTGGAGGTCAAACTCAAAAGGGTTTAAGGCTAAGTGGAATTTTCCTAAAGGATAACAATAGTTTTGTGGGGGAACTGGACAAGATAGGGGTGTGTGCAGGTCATCTGAGCAGGGGAGGGCTAAGTCATCCAGAGTTCCCTATACTGCCTATGAGATCAGCCTTGGTGTTATTCAGGCAGACTGTAGTGGTGATACTGTGAGTGTTGGAGAGGGCCTTGTTCTTCACAGGACCCAGATTTTGGATCGTTACATGAGTGGCTCTGGCAACTGGGCAGGTAGCAAGGCTTATGCTGGGAACCCTGAGAGATTCACAAACATAGGAAACAAGGAGGGAATGTCTGCCCTATTCCTGTAATGAGAGCGCAAGTGTAGTTATGGAAAGATCTTATGTAAATGGCCACACATGATGGGACTAGGTTTAGATGATAAATATACTCAGAGATTTGAAGTGCATATTAGCTTCCTGGTACACAGTAAAAGTTCAGTAAAGATTAAGGGAGAAATAAAAGAAATGTCTGAAAATGCTTCAACACTTTTTCTTTTTGTGAATGGTAGTCACTTCTCCAAAGGTCTGTGGCAGTTGAGAAAACTGCTTGACTCTCCCATCAGATCTATTTCCTAGAATTACTGGACCCTGGGGGAGATTCCGTGACTTTGCACATGTTCAAGTCGTTGTTTGTAGAAAAAATATTTCTGGCATTGACAGTCCTGAAGATCAGGGATCCAAAACACATTTCTTGGGCTGTGAGTGCCTGAAAACATGTGAAGGGACATTCCATAGAATCTGTACTTCATGGAGTTTGGTAGTTCTTGTCCAGAGTGTGTCTGTTTATCTGTCTCTCTCTGTCTGTCTCTCTACTTATCTTTCTCCTTTTCCATAATTGATACCACCAGAGTTCTGCAAGAGTCTCACTCTGTGGGTATGATAGTGAAGATCAAGAAGAGAGTATAACCTTTCTTTGCCCTAGTGCGCACCTAACATTGAAATTTCTTATATTTTTGGTTGTGAGCCTAGTCGTTAATGGCTAACCCATCACTCCAGCTGGACACTGAAGTTTCTTGCTGAAATCAACAAGATAAGGTCAATTTTATGGCTCTGCATTAGTTACTTTCCCGTTGCTATCTATGGCCAGCTACCCAACAGAACTTTGAAGAGGAAAGTTGTGCTTTAGCGCACGGTTTTAGAGGGGCATCATCAGTTTATCAAAATGGGAGAAGCAGGGCAGGAAGAACTTGAACAATCGCTCATCACATGGTTACTGAACAGAAAGACCAGGATGAGTACTTTTAAAAACCTGTCTCTAGTGACCTTCTTCCTGTTTTGTTTTTTAAGACAAGTTCTCATATCACTCAGGCTGGTCTCAACCTCAAACTTCTTACATAGTTGAGCTTTGCCTTGAACTTCTGATCCTGACTCTCCTCCTTAATGCTGGGATTGTCAGCATTACTGGGTTAAGGTTACTAGTGACCTATTTTTGCTGGCCACGACTCACTTCCTGAGGGCTCCATGGCCTTCAAAATTACATCACAAGTTGGGAGCTAAGTACTCAAAACAGAAGCCTGTTGGAAACATTCCAGATTCAAAGAATAGCAGTTTGCTTTGGAGTAATCTCAGATCCATGTTGGGTAACAGCCCTTGCCTTACTATCTGTGACCTTATTACTTCTGTGACATACTATGAGGTAAGTCAGGCAAGTAATAAAAAATACACAAATAAGAAAGGTAAGGCCATGGAGTCCATTAGTAGAGCTGAAATGCAAACTCCCTCTCTCCCCAACAGACCTCTTCTTCACCCTGCATTCTGCGATCTGAGTACAAGTCTCAGCCTGCCTCCCCTAGGCTCCTGCGGAGTATTTAACTTGCTCTTAGAATGGGACAGGGGTGGGTGTAAACGTAAGGGATCTCTGCTGTCAGCAGTTCAAGGCAGATGCCTTTCTTATTTCCCAAGACTCTAGGGTCCCAGGGGTTTTGAAGTCAGAAGTGGTGCTTCAGTGTGCTTGTGCCTTGCCCTTAGACTGATTTGCCTCCAGGCGCCAGGATCTCCAACCAGCTGCGTCTGCAATGCACTTCTTCTCCCACCTGTCTTCAGAAGGGGCAGTCACTGACCTTTGACTTGAAAGGAACCACAGCAAACCATCAGATGGCAGAGTACGTCTGAGACGTCCCATGTGCTGAGGTGGGGACTATATTGAGCGGGCCACGCTCTTTGGTGGCGGTCTATGAACCTTTTTGTCTGGGTGACAAGAGCCCAGGTTTTGCTGAGACTTTCACAATAAGCTGTGGAGATTTAACGCCAGTGGTGGTCATCCAGGGTGCCCAAGGGCGGTCCTGCAAATGAGTAGAACCCCTGTGTTTGCCTCTTTAATTACTACTCTTAGTGATGACAGTATGGAAGGCTATTTCTGAAACTGTTAACTTCTACCTTGAAAAAAAAAAAAAAGCAAAACAAGCTTTTGTAAATAACAGGTGGAGAGTCTCACTTCCTTTGCTGTGAACTTCCCAAAGCCAAATTTCTTATGCTGATACACAGAATGAAAAGCATTTTCAGAGGCAGATCTCCTTATTTTCCCCTCAATTTTTATAAACTGCTTAAAGTGTACCGGGGTACAGATTTAATTTGATCACATTACATATTTTTTATGAATGGGAAAATACAACATGGGCTTAGTACCTAGATCAAACCACTGAATTAAATGTTTTACATGCTATCCTATTTAATCCAACCCACATTGCTCCAACACTTTCTTTTGACAGCCTTCTTAGTAAATAAAATTTAACATGCCCAAAAGAAAGCATTCCCCTCTACTCTGTTATTAGCCTCCTTCCCAGAGAACTAAGTCCAATGAGTACTATCTCTTAGTGTTCCCTATACCTAGGAGTTACCCCAGCCTCATCCTCTAAATTGTTTTCCATGTTGCAAGCAGAATAAAATTCTTTAAAACTTTTAAATTTGTTTTTACTTATGTGTATGTATATATTCCTGTTTATCAGCCATATGAGTGCAGATGCCCGTGGAGGCCAAAAGAGGGTGTCCGATCTCCTGGAACTCTAGTTTTAGGCAGTTGTAAGCCAACTGATATGAGTGTGGGGAACTAAACTAGGGTCCCCTGCAAGAGCGGTATCTTAGTTAGGGTTCCTATATGTACAATGAAATACCATAACCAAAAAAACAAGTTGGGGAGGAAAGGGTTTATTTGGTTTACACTTCTAGATCACTGTTCATCGTTGAAGGAAATCAGGACAGGAACTCACACAGGGCAGGAACCTGAAGGCAGGAGCTGATGCAGTGGCCATGGAGGGTGCTGCTTACTGGCTTGCTCAGCCTGCTTTCTTACAGAACCCAGGACCACCAGCCCAGGGCTGGCACCACCTCTAGTGGCCTAGGCCTTCCCCCATCCTCCTAAACCCTGTTAATCCTGCCAGTTGAAAGTAAGGCCACTACCAGAATTTAAAGACAAATCTGAAGCGAGCTTTAATTAAATGCTGGTCAGGTAGATGTACTCTGGCTAGGACCATGCCTGGGTTCCCAGGGAAATAGCCCCAAGTTATAATTTTCAGGGGGCTTAAAAAGCCAAAACACACAATTCACCACATTTCCCAGCAGGTCCTATCAACATAACACAAGCTAAAGTCATCTGAGAAGAGGGAACCTCAATTAAAAACATGCTTCCATGACATCAGGCTGTAAGCAATCTTGTGCTAAGTTGACATAAAACCATCTAGCACAAGCAGCAAGTACTCTTATTTTTATCAATTTAGATATCTCTTTATTTCAGGATGAATGAGGGACTATGAACAGTGGAATTGGGAAGGGATTTTGTGGGTGAATGTATTCTATTGGCTGAGGTTGAGATGCTGGTGATGCTTTATTTACATGGAGAAGGATAACAGGTGTCAACTTACTTGACTGACCACCTGTAGCCACTTTGGGGTTGTGTCACATGCTCCTGAGGCAGCCACAGAAAAAGGGAGAGAGCTTTGCCCTAGCCTTTCTGTTCTCAGGATGAGATTTTCCGTCTCAAGTTCTGAGATTTCTGGGGTTTGAGCATGTTCTATCTCTCTAGCTTTGCCAAATCCCCTGGAGGCACAGTCCACAAGGCCCATATACGATAATTAGGCTTACGTGTTGAGGTTATCCTATTATAGACAGAAAAAAAAAATAAAACCTACATTATGTGATGAAGACAATGCAGAGACATTTCCTTAGAACAGACTAGTTTTATGTCAACTTGACACAAGCTAGAATCATTTAGAAAGACTCTCAAGTGAGAATATGCCCCCAGCAGACTAGCCCGTGGACAAGCTTGTGGTGTGTGTGTGTGGGTTTTTTTTTAATACATTTATTTATTTGTTGCTTCAGGTTACATCTCCATCACAGTGTCCTCTTTACCCCCTTCCGAGCCTCGCCCTCCCATCCTCTACCCCCTAACCCTTCCATCCTGCTCCTCTGGAGTGAAGTGTCCCTACATAACAGTCTCTCGCCCCAGTTCAGAAGTCATATGAAGGCCAAGAGCCTCTTCTTACACTGGGGGCCGAAAAGGCAGTACCACCAGTGAAAAGTGTCCCATTGCTAGGGAGGGAAAACTAAAAAACAGACCATCAAACAAACAACAACAAACAAAATAAATAAAAAATAAAAAGTCTATGTCCATGTTCCCTTTGGTGTGTTGGTTGTAGTACAGATATCCTGTACTATATGGCTAAAATCCTACTATAAGTGAATAGATGCCATGTGCATCCTTCTTAATCAAGTGGTCTCCCAACTCAGAACAATAGTATCTTAAGGTTTCTATTCATGACCACAGGAACTCTTATAAAGGAGTACCTTTAATTGGGGCTGGCTTACCAGTTTAGTCCTTCATCATCATGGTGGGAAGCATGGCACTGTGCAGGCAGACATCGTGCTGGAGAAAAAAGGCCAAGAGTTCTACATCTTGATCTTCTAGTGGCAGAAGGAGACTGTGTGCCACACTGGGCATAGCTTGAGTGTATATGACCTCAAAGCCTGCCTCCAGTGACATAATCCCTCCACGAAGGCCGCACCTACGCAACAAGACCAAATCTAATAGTGTCACTTCCTGTGGGACAAGCATTCAAACACATGAATCTATGGGGGTCATTCCTATTCAGTCCACTATGAATAGTTTTAATAAAATAATTCTACAAAGATTCTTTTCTCAGACAACTACTAATTCATTCCCATTGTGCTCAAGGCAAACGCACAACTCATTAGGATGGTTGAGAAGACTCTCTGTAGATGAAGTTCTGCCTCCTTCCTTCAGACTCTAGAATATTCCTACACTATATATAGTATTACTGTGTTTGAGGCCAGCTGAGTAACATAGCAATACTGAATTAGGAAAAACATGCAAACACAGTGTTTGACCAAAACCATATTTTCCTTTGTTACGACATTAGTAAGTTTCATACTGAATGTAAAAAATGTTCTACTTGGGATGAAGTGACTAGCTCAGAAGCTCTGGGAATTAGACCAGTCCCAAAATTGAAAGGACATCTGCCTCCTAAAGGCAGAAGCCAGAGGAGTGTGAAGCCCCAGCAAATTTTCAACATTAATTGCATGTAAGAACTTTTCAAAGCATGTTCTACAGATAGCAAAAATACTGGCCTGGATAGGAAGATGAGAGAAAGGAAAGGATACAGTAGCTTGTTAGATGTTGTTCGTGAGAGACCATGGGTTGGCCAGTCTTATGGCCTGGATATTAAGTGCTCCTTTAAAAATCACACGCGCCGGGCGGTGGTGGCGCACGCCTTTAATCCCAGCACTTGGGAGGCAGAGGCAGGCGGATCTTTGCGAGTTCGAGGCCAGCCTGGTCTACAAAGCGAGTCCAGGACAGCCAGAGCTGTTAAACAGAGAAACCCTGTCTCGAAAAACCAAAAAAAAAAAAAAATAAAATAAAAATCACACACATTGAAGGTTTTGTCCTTGAAGCAATCAGTGGGTCAGAGGTGGGGCCTTGGGAGAGGATTCTGATGTCTCTGACTTTATGAATGGATTAGTCTATTAATTGATTCATAATCGAGAGGTAGTAGAGATGATAGGAGGTGAGACCTGGTTGTAAGTAGGTCACTGGGAAGTGTCCCTTCCTCTTTGTATTTCTGATTTCCAGCTGCCAGGAAGTTAGCAATTTTGTTCTCCACTCCCCTTCTGCATGCCTCTTCTGGCAGACATGATACTCTGCCTTACCAGGGACCAAAAAATGACAGAACCAAGTGTCCATGGCTTACAACCTTTATAATCATGAGCCAATTAAATACTTCCTCCTTCTAAGTTGTTTCTTCATTCTGAGGTATTTGTTATGGTGATAAAAATTAACATACATGTGTACCATCAAAATTCACATCTTCCTGGACCCTCAGCAATACTTGTATTTGGAAATAGGGTCTTTCTGTGTTTAATTAGATAAGAACTGTTGAGATGGAAATCATACCGAATTAGCATAGAACCTAAATATAAAGGCTGGCTTGCCTATAAGAAGAGGAACATACACAGAGGGAAGAGGAGGGTACACAGAGGTACGAGCAGAGTGCATAGAAAGAAGCGGTACAAATACAAAGGAGACTGTGCTAAAATAAAGGCAAATATTACAGATATGATTCCAGGAGCCAAGGAATGCCAAGGCTTTCAGCAGCCTCCAGAAGCTGAGAGTGCGGCCTGGAACACATTGTCCCCTAGAGGCTACAGAACTGGGCCAAGCCTGCTGAACCTCGGCTTAGGCTCTTGGCTTCATGAAGTGTGAACGAGTAAATTTCTGTTGTTCTGTGTTGCCTGCTGTGGTAGCAACTGAAAACAAATACAACAGATAGAAAAAAATCACAGTGAAAATTTGTTGCTAAGATTGAGGTTGGTGGTCACAGTGATGATCTGAGCTGCTGGCTTGCTACAGGAGAGGTATAAGAATGAAAAAGGAAATGAGAATGTAGAATCATTTGTCTATTTCTACCCTGACCAGATGTCCCTCCCACACATTCCAAGTTGTAGAAGAAGCTTCCAGGGAAGACGGATGGCCTGGGGCATGCAGGTCTGCCTGAGGAGAGGGACAGTAAGTCCTTGTCCATCTAGGGGAGGGAGAACACAGGAGGCTGGCTAGGCATAAGACCAAGGAGGAGTTTGGCTCTCTGTAGGTCAATACCACGACACAGCTGAAGGGACTAGATGATTAGAGCCCAGTGGAGGCAGGGGGTGGTAAACAGCTGGGAAATGAATGTTGACCACAGACCCGTGCGATCACAGAGAGTTCCAGTCTGTCCAGACAGATGTCAAGGTCAGGTAGAATTCAGAAAAGCACAGTCAGGAGGCAAATTCAGCCAGCAGGGAAGCTGGCAAATAGCAGTAAGTGATAAAGCGAGAGTCATACGGAAGCACCTTGTTCTAAGAACTGTGCCTATTCTTGGCTGGAGCCTGGTGGCGTGGCAAATGTGAACCATCGGGTTGTCCAGCCTGAGAGAAGAAAGTGGCAAGGAGGAGAGTGGATCTGAGGAAGGCCATTGAAAGTTTCTGTCCCCAGCACTGGCCTCTTAGAGCCAGACACTGTGCAACCCACTTCTGCTTCCCCTAGTCATTTTACTCTATTGTGTATTCACCCATGTTTTCATTTCTTAGTTTGTGTTTCTCCTCCTCTTTTTGGTCTTATTACTTAACTGAGACTGTCCTGACACTTGCTGTGTAGTGCAGTCGGTCCTTGAATTTGCCATCCTCCTTTTTCATGCCAAGATGCCTAACCCCAGTTTTGTACATTCTTTGTTGTTTTTGTTTGAGATAGGGTTTCTACGTGTAGTCCTGGCTGTCCTGCAACTCACTATGTAGAAGAGGCTGACCTTGAACACTTCAGATCTGCCTGCCTCTCTGCCTCCCAAGTGCTGGGATTATAGGTGTGTCCCACTGTTGTGTGACACAACTTTTCCTGGGGAGATCCAACATATATATCTACTCATCCCAGATAAGGAACCCATGACAGACCAAAGTACAGATACCACCAAATTCCAACTTGGTGAACCAATGAGCTTTATTGGGGTTACTTAAAGGAATGTGGGTGAGGGGTTACTTACAGGCACAGAAATGACTCAAAGACAGCTGCATCACCAAAGCCAAAACCAGCATAAATGACAGCTCACAAAACTGGGAATCTGAACCACACCACACAGCCTGCAGGCAGCTCAGCAGGTTGGAGCGTCCTTTCCAGGTACCTCACATGGTTAAACCTCTTCCAGGACTCATCTTGTTTCTGCTTCTTCCAGGTAACTGATCTGGTCTTCTTTGTAGTTCTTTCTTCCATCTGAGGGGACTCTCAGCTTTTATTGCTTATTCTGGCAGGTCTGGGCCTAGGGAATCTGGTCAGTTTCAGGGACTTCCTGAAACTGTCTTGAGTTGTTTACCTTCCTCTGTATAGCTTCTCTGGAGCATGGAATGTTTCAGTCTTGGAGGAAACAGTTACATTTCTGCCACTTACAAATCTCTAGGTCTGTAGTATTCTATTGCAGCAACACCAAGAGACTAAGACAGCCAGCAATCAAACCAACGGAGACAAAAGACCCATAATAATTGGTCAAATGAGAGGATCCACCCACAGGCTAAAACTGAAGCTACAGTGTCAGCCAGTTATTTTAATTGGTGAGCAACTTGATACCCTATTAACAACATACTCCCCTCCCAGGGCCAGCCAATTGCTAGAGAGTATAAGCCACCAGCCCCAACATGAGTACCTACTGGACATGGTGGTATTTGCCATTAATCATATGGCTATAACATTCTGAGTTTGAGGCCAGCCTGGTCTACATAGAAAATTCCAGGTCAGCTAGGGTTGTAAAGTACAATCCTGTGAATTAATGTGAATAAATAAAAATTTTGGAATAAGAATAATTCAACATTGAATTATTCTGTCTCATGGTCTCACATCTTATGGTCATCATGGATCCTGCTGAGGTGGGCTTCATTTGTCATTGGATTTTTAACTTCCTATGTGCAGAGCCTGTGTTCTGCTGTTGCAGTATAAGTAAGAATTAATTGCTACATGAATTTTTAGGTAAGTGTGTAGTGTCTTATCTACTCACAGATAGAGCTGGCTATAATATCTGCGGTAACTACAGGTTAAATCATATACATAATGTAATCAGGCAAGACTTTCACAGTTTAGTAAGAATCTGAAATCTATTGCCAACACCATGGGCTTTATGGCACAGGATGTTTACTGGAAAATAGCAATGTGTGTGGAGCCATCCATTGTTCTTGCCATATAGCTGAAGCTTTAGGGGAAACTTAGGTGTGTTGGGGTTGATCTTCCCATTCCTCCTTCAGAGGGACAGTGAGGGACGTGGCAAAGGAGACAGTCTCTCCCGTTTTTCAACCTGCAACTGATACAAATTGTGTTATGCAATCTGTTGAAAAAAGACAAAACAAAAACAAAAACCAAAACCAACAAACAATAAGAACAACAAAACTAAGTCAGGGTCAAGCCAGATGGAAATCCAGCAACCTCAAGATAACTATGCCAAAAGGTTTTAATTATTTTCCTTGGATTTTTGTTCATGTGTTTTTGTTCCACCACTTTGTTTCTGTGTTAAATCCCAAAAAGTGTTCTTTGTGGTCAGTAGCCCTAATCTCTATGAGATTGTTAGAAATGCAGAAAGTAAGCTCCACTTACCTAGACCCTAAGTCATTATCTGCATTTTATTTTTTTTAATAAATTATTTTTTATTTCTTCAAGTTACATCTCAATCACAATCCCCTCCCTACTCCCTCCCCAGTCCCACCCTTCCACCCTCCTCCCCCTTAACCCCCCATCCTCTTCCCTTCTTTTTTTCTTTTTTAGTTTAAGGTATTTCTTTTTTCCCCCAACAGCTCTCCCTTTCAGTCCAACAAATGGTTCTTTTTCTTATAACTATAAATACAATACAAAACAACAGAAATAAATAGGCCACGATTATAAGAGTTATATGGCTTAGCATACATTCCCAATGTCCAGTCCATATGTATTTGGCACCTGACTTTAACATTCTACTCTCTAACCATCTCCATGAGTTTAAAGTTCTATATCTAACTCAGCTTTCATACTAACTTGCCTCACAATTTTAAAAATATCTTCTTAGATCCAGAACACCCTCTTGATACCTAAACAACTCAAAATTTAACTATGAGACTCTAGCTATCAATTCTTCAACCACCTCAGAGACCTGAGAGGGATAAATATATCTGATTATATAGGAAGTGCAGGGCCTGCAGCTTCCAAAACTGAGAAATGACATACCAATGGCTGCCTGGACAGTTCCCATTTTCTCTCCATACATTACAGCATCGATCTTCAGCCATTTGGCCCCGTTTCTCTGACAGACATTGATTGTAGAGCAGGAATTGTGAAGGACTTACCTACCCTGTCTTGGCAGAGCTAGGCTGTCAACTTACCTGCTTCAAAGTTTTGTCCTTTTTTGGACAGAAGTCTGTCTGCAGTTGAAGCAAGGGGCTTTTCTTGCCATGAGAAAGGCTTACCACCAATTCAATCATCTCCCACTGGAGATTCTTTGATGCTCATCTTTTACTTGGAGTAGAATAGGGGGTGCTGTCAGGAGCTGACATGTCTCAATATAAAAAAATCTTAAGTTAAGAAAACATCTTTGGATGCCATATTCTGCAGATCTCTTGAGGTTTTTGAAGATATCCTATCTATCTCTTATATTTAGATAAGCAAATATTGCTTGTCTCTTAGCAACTTGATTTCTGAGTAGCTTAGAAAATAACTGTGATAGACTGTCATAGTAACTAACAAAATGACACGTTTGCATGATTATTAGTTTCCATTTCTTAATTATCCTAAACAGTTTATGACAGTTGGTAGCAAGAGGCCAAAACCTGACATTTCATTTTTAAGCATTAATTTTGTATCAATATACAAAGATCAATACCAATGTGGCCAAATATAATCTTAATTTTGTATCAATATACAAAGATCAATACAGATGTAGCCCAATACAATCTTAATTTTACATCAATATACAAGGGTCAATACCAATTTAGCCAAATATAATCTTAATTTTGTATCAATATACAAAGATCAATACCGATGTAGCCCTATACAATCTTAATTTTGCATTAATATGCAATGGTCAATACCAATTTAGCCAAATATAATATTAATTTTGTATCAGTATGCAAAGGTATAAGGCCATATTCAATAATCTATCCTTTTTTCTTGATCTTTCCTATACTATGTCTATGTCACATTTTTATCAGGTCTGTTCACTCGTACATAGGAGAGAAAGAAGGATACAGAAAAGAAAAAGAGAGAAGTCCCTGGGTCTAACCTCCAAAACCCATTTAACAAGACCATTTAACAGCTTGTAGTCTTTTCCCCTAAATAACAAAATTTTCTATTATCTATCAAATAACCAAAGGGGGAGAACACCCTCCCCACCTTCTGGGGATGGGACGTTGTTCTCTTAAAATGACTTCCTGCTGATTTGGGACATAGTAAACCTGTTTGGGGCCCAAATAAGAATGGAAAAATGGGGGCTGGAGAGATTGCTCAGCGGTTAAGAGCACTGCCTAGTGCTCTTCCAAAGGTCCTGAGTTCAATTCCCAGCAACCACATGGTGGCTCACAACCATCCACAATGTGATCTGGTGCACTCTTCTGGAATACAGGTGTACCTGCAGATAGAGCACACATATGCATAAAATAAATAAAATAAATCTTAAAAAAAAAAGAATGGAAAAATGGTTAAAAATGTTAATAGAATCATTTGATGTTCAGTCCCTTTGTGCTCAGCTATTTAGATGTCCTAAGAAGTTCATAGAGAGAAGCTGATCTTCAGAACTTTACTGAAGATCTGGCTGGAGTAGTCTGTGGAGCTGAACGATCTTAGCGATTTTGAGTTGTTGTGGTTATAGACTTTTGAGGAAACTGCTATTGAAGAAGTCTGCAAGGCTGGATCATCTGGGCCACTCGTCTTCTTTGGTGTCTGATCTGTTTTCTGCTGAGGTTTCCATTGTCCAGTTGTCCCTGGATTCCTTGAATGGATGCTTTAAATCTCCTGGAAAGATAAGAACAGAGCCCTGCCCTAATCCTAACTCTGGGACAGTTACCTTTTTTGGGGGGGTTCAGGTAATATTTTTCCTGGAGCAAATTTGGTTTTTTTGATAATATATAAAGTATTACCTTTCAATCCGGATTAAAGAAGAAATTATTTTGATATTTTGGAGCTAAACAAACCTTTAGTGTATATATTTTGAGATCTCAAAGGACAATTTGTTTGAATTGCAGCCTGCCTTTTGTAAGTAGCTTTTAAACTTAAATCTTTCCAAATCCTATGTGCCTGTCTCTGCATTCTAAATTTTGGGATCAAAGACATGTGGTTTCCAACTGATGGGATTAAAGATGTGCTCCTCCACCCCTGGATCAAAGTTTTTCTCTGTTTAGAGTTTGTTTTGTATCAGGTGGCCTTGAGCTCTGAGATCTGCCTGTTTCTGTCTCTAGTGTGTTGGGATTAAGGGTGTATTCTTCCCCAATGATGTGACTAAGGGTGTGCACCATCACCACCCTGTTTCTTGTAACTCTAGAATTTATAAGACAACTAACTCTATAGTGATCCTCCTGTCTCTGCTGGAGGTAAAGGCATGGGCTAACACCATGCATTATTTTACCTTAGCTCTAAGTTTTTTCAACTCTTGGAGGTTTGTAAAACCAGGTTGAACAGCTGTCACCTTTAATTTATTTACAGTGTTTTAAACCTGTTACCTGCTTTTTAATGCCAAACCATGGAAATAGCCTATACCTCTACAAAAAAAACCAAAAAACAAAAAAAAAACTTTTAAGCTGCTATCAAGTTTGTGTAATCTCTGTAGCCACCTGCAGTCTAACATTCTAATCTGAAATTAAGGCCATTTTCTTTTCATGCCAGTAAGGTAAATTATAGTTTGAAAATTTTATATTGTATTTTTATTATATTTTTAAGCTTATTAACTCTTTTCTTAAAAAAGTATTATTTATTTCTAGAACATAGTTTCCTCCCTCCTCCCCTCTTGGCCCCTCCCTTCATCTCTCCTTCCCTCCCTGTCTCCTTACCTCCCTCCCTCCCTCCCTCCCTTCCTCCCTCCCTCCCTCCTTGTTCCTCTACTTGGTACTCTCCTTCTCCTCATATGAGGTGGGTCCTCACATATCATACTCCCTCAGATCTTGCGTCATGTGAGGCCCAAGAGCTTACACTCCTACTGGAGCTTGATAAGGCACACCATCTAAGGTGTGGGGTTCCACTAACCTGCAGCAGATTCCATGACTCACTGGTGGTTAGAATTTTTCCTAGGATAGATATGCTAGGTTCCTGTCTATTTGGGTGTGTGGGTTGTAGGATAGTTATCCTTTGATGTATGGTTAATATCCATTTGTAAGGGAATACATACCATGTTTATCTTTCTGGGACTGCGTCAGCTCACTTAGGTTGAACTTTTCTAGGTCCATCCATTTGGTTTTGAATTGCATGATTTCCTCATTTCTGATAGCTGTGTAGTATTCCATTGTGTATATGTACCACAGTTTTTTTATCCATTCTTCAGTTGATGGACATCTGGGTTGTTTCCAGTTTCTGGCTATTACAAATAAAGCTGCTATGAACATTGTTGAGGCAATGTCCTTTTGGTTTCGTTTCAGATCTTTTGGATATATGCCCAAGAGGGGTATGGCTGGGTCTTGAGGTAGATTTATTCCCAATTTTCTAAGATATCTCCAGATTGATATCCAAAGTGGTTGCACAAGTTTGCAGTCCCACCAGCAATGGGGGAGTGTTCCCCTTTCTCCACATCCTCGCCAGCATGTGCTATCATTTGAGTTTTTGATCTTAGCCATTCTGACAGGTGTGAGATGGAATCTCAGAGTTGTTTTAAGTTGCATTTCCCTGATAACCAAAGATGTTGAACATTTCCTCAGATGCCTCTCAGCCTGGGGAGATTCCTCTTCTGTGAATTCTCGGTTTAGCTCTGTACCCCATTTATTGATGGGGTTATTTGATTTTTTGGTGTTTAATTTCTTCAGTTCTTTATATATTTTGGATATTAGCCCTCTGTCAGATGTTGGGTTGGTGAAGATCCTTTCCCACTCTGTAGGCTGCTGTTTTGTTCTAAGGACAGTGTCCTTTGCCTTACAGAAGCTTTTCAATTTTATAAGGTCCCATTTATTGATTGTTTGTTTTAGTGCCTGAGCTATTGGTGTTCTATTCAGGAAGTTGCTACCAGTGCCAATGATTTCAAGGCTTTTTCCCACTTTCTCTTCTATTAATGTTAGTGTGTCTGGATTTATGTTGAGGTCCTTGATCCACTTAGACTTAAGTTTTGTACAGGGTGATAAGTATGGATCTATTTGCATTCTTCTACATGTTGACATCCAGTTAGACCAGCACCATTTATTGAAGATGCTTTCCTTTTTCCATTGTATGTTTTTGGCTTCTTTATCAAAAATTAAGTGACCATAGATGTGTGGGTTTATTTCTGGGTCTTCAATTCGACTCCATAGGTCAACTGTTCTGTTTCTATACCAGTACCATGCTGTTTTTATTACTATTGCCCTGTAGTACAGCTAGAAATCCGGGATGGTGATACCTCCAGATGTTCTGTTCTTGTACATGATTGATTTAGCTATTCTGGGTCTTTTGTTATTCCATATGAAGTTGAGAATTGTTTTTTCCAGATCTGTAAAAAATTGAGTTGGTATTTGGATAGGAATTGCATTGAATCTGTGTATTGCTTTTGGTAAGATTGCCATTTTTATTATGTTGATCCTACCTATCCATGAACAAGGGAGATCTTTCCATCTCCTGATATCTTCTTCAATTTCTTTCTTCAGGGTCTTGAAGTTCTTATCATACAGGTCTTTCACTTGCTTGGTTAGAGTTACCCCCAGGTATTTAATATTATTTGTGGCTATTGTGAAGGGTGTTGATTCCCTTATTTCTTTCTCAGCCCATTTATCTTTTGTGTAAAGAAGGGCTACTGATTTTTTTGAATTGATTTTGTATCCGGCCACCTGGCTGAAGGAGTTTATCAGCTGTAGAAGTTCTCTGGTGGAATTTTTGGGGTCACTGATGTATACTATCATATCATCTGCAAATAGGGATACTTTGACTTCTTCCTTTCCAATTTGTATCCCCTTGATCTCTTTTAGTTGTCTTATTGCTCTAGCTAAAACTTCAAGTACTATGTTGAAGAGATATGGAGAGAGTGGGCAGCCTTGCCTTGTCCCTGATTTTAGATGGAATGCTTTAAGTTTCTCGCCATTTAGTTTGATGTTGGCTATTGGCTTGCTGTAAATTGCTTTTATTATTTTTAAGTATGGTCCTTGTATGCCTGATCTCTCTAAGACTTTTATCATGAAAGGGTGCTGTATTTTGTCAAAAGCTTTTTCAGCATCCAATGAGATGATCATGTGGTTCTTTTCTTTCAGCTTGTTTATGTGGTGGATTACATTGATGGATTTTCTAATGTTGAACCACCCCTGCATCCCTGGGATGAAGCCTACTTGATCATGGTGTATGATACTTTTGATGTGATCTTGGATCTGGTTTGCAAGTATTTTATTAAGTATCTTTGCATCCATGTTCATAAGGGAAATTGGTCTGAAATTTTCTTTCTCCGTTGGGTCTTTGTGAGGTTTAGGTATCAGGGTAACTGTGGCCTCATAGAATGTGTTTGGCAGTATTCCTTCTGTTTCTATGTTGTGGAAGAGTTTGAAGAATATTGGTGTTAGCTCTTCTTTGAATGTCTGGTAGAATTCTGTGCTGAAACCATCTGGGCCTGGGCTTTTTTTGGTTGGAAGACGTCTAATGACTTCTTCTATTTCCTTAAGGTTTATAGGACTGTTTAATTTGTTTACCTGTTCTTGATTTAACCTTGGT
>CAJQZJ010034276.1:1978518-2002921 GCA_907164525.1 Lophiomys imhausi | reverse complement strand
AATCCCTGCTCTACAATAAATGTCTGTCAGAGAAACAGGACCAAAAGGCTGAAGACTGATGCTGGAATGTATGGAGAGAAAATGGGAACTGTCCAGGTAGTCACTGGTTTGTCATTTCTAAGTATTGGAAGCTGCAGGCCCTGCACTTCCTATATAAGCAGATATATTTATCCCTCTCAGCTCTCTGAGGTGGTTGAAGAATAGACAGCTTGAGTCTCATAGCTAAATTTTGAGTTGTTTAGGAATCAAGAGGGTGTTCTAGATCTAAGAAGATGGTTATAATAGTGATGCAAGTTAGTATGAAAGCTAAGTCAGTTATAGAACTTTAAACTCATGGAGATGGTTAGAAGGTAGAAGGTTAAAGTCAGGGGCCAAATATGTATGAAGTGGACATTGGGAAGGTATACTGGGCCATTTAACTCTCATAAATGTGGCATATTTAATTCTGCTGTTTTGTATGGAATTTACTGTTATAAGAGAAAGAACCATTTGTTGGATTGAAAAGGGAAGCTGTTGGGGGGGAAGAGGGTGGAAAGGTGGGACAGGAAGGGGGAATAGGGAAGGGTTTGTGACTGAGATGTAACTTGGAGAAAAAAAATAAAGTACTTATGTAAAAAAATATTGCATTCTCTTGAGCTGTTTAAATGTATTTGAATTTTACCACCATGTGTTTCCTTTAACAATTTTTTTTTTTTTTTGCTTTTGGAAAAATAAACCATGTAAAGACATAAGCTAGGTGAATGGGCAGGTAGGTTTAGAGGTCTTAGAAGATGAAAGACATCAGACAGACAAACTAAGACTATGCCTTTATGTCCAGGAGTGTCAGATGATCACTGGGGCAAAACAATAATTTCCTGAAACACTTCAACATATCTCAGCATTCTGGGCATTGTCCCTGCAGCAGTACCTGAGTCAGCAACCTCAACACATTTCCATTCATGCAGAGAGGAGCTTCCAGGGTGAAAGAGTCCAGAAAGCCAAAGTGATTAGCTGTCTTACAACAGTAAGTAAAGGTTATTATCCTACTGCAGTGCAGGACCTTAGAATACTTACTCACATTTTGGATATAAAAAGTAAAAGTAAACATAAGGATGTAGTAAAGGCTTCAGGGTTTTTTTTTTTTTTTATACAATGGAAATGAGGCCAAAAAGTTGCTGGATAATGGAATCAACATATGTGATTCACATACCAGGAAGGAAGCAAACAGGAGAAAACAGCAGAATAAAGCAGAATGGTGAAGATCTCTCCTTAGAGTACTTTATAGAAAATTGCTTGATCACAGTATGGCATATATATGCTTTCTTAGTAAGGTGACCCAGTCTCTGTGATATACATGAACAGAAACTTTACTGGCTCTTCTGGACACAGATCACAAATCATTCATATCATGAAGTCTTTCCTACTCATAGCAAGGATGTGCCCCATGTTCTTATGGCGTATAGTGTTTCACCCTCTTTATTTGAATGGTAATTATTTAGCATTTATCCACCAGTTTGCATACAGATTTCTCACATGATGATGTAGTCTCTTGAGGCTCATGTGTATGTGTCAGAGAAAATAATAGGAGCATGATAATTTTATCTTTTTAAGTTTATTTATTACCTCAGGTTACATCTCCATTATCCTGCCCTCTTTCCACCCTTTCCAGTCTCGCCTGCCCACCCTCTACCCCCTCTCTCTTCCATCCCACTCCTCCAGCGTGGATTGTCCCTACATATCAGTCCCCCGCCCCATTCAGCAGTCATATGAAGGCTAAGAAGATTTATTTGTTTGTTTGTTTGTTTGTTTGTTTATGTGCATCACTGTTTTGCCTGCACTTGAGTTGTTGGATCCCCTACAACTGGAGTTATAGACAGTTGTGAACTGTCATGGAGGTGCTGGGGTATTTAACCCAGGTTCTCGGGAAGAGCAGCCCGTGCTCCTAACTGCTGAGCCATCTCTCCAGCCCGAGCATTACACTTTCATATTTAATATTTATTCATTGCTTCATGTTACATCTCCATAACAGTGTCATCTTTCCAACCCTCCCAGTCCCACCCTCCCATCCTCTACCCCCTAACCCTTCCATCCAACTCCTCTGGAGTGGAGTGTCCATACATAACAGTCCCCCACCCCAGTTCAGCAGTCATATGAGGGACAAGAGCCTCCTCATACACTGGGGGCCTACAAGGCAGCACCACTAGGGCAAAGTGTCTCATTGACAGAAAAAAAGTCTATGTCCATGTTCCCTTTGGTGCATTAGTTATAGTATAGTTATCCTGTACTATATGTCTAAAATCCAATTATAAGTGAATAGATGCCATGTGCATCCTTGTCTGGTTTAGCTCACTCTGCACTTTTTAAAAGAAGAATAATATATGAGCTTTGGGGAAAGTAGGGCAGCAAGGGAAGAAGTAGAGAAGAGGTGCTTTGTTGTCTTGACCCCTTGTTCCTATTCTGGATCATATAGACTAAGGTCTTTCCCTGAGACTCTTAGTGAAACTTAATCTGTTTCAATAATTAAAATAAAAACAAAAAGAAAAGCAAAACCTAACAGCATGAAAAAACAAAACAAAAACCAAAAAAAATCCAAAAACTAAGCTCTCTACAGAACACCTCAAATAAAGAGGAAGAAAGTGAAAACATGTTTTAAATGCCCAGCATTACACAGCTATAACTAAAGATGACTTTAATCTACTTTCCAAGAACTTTCTTCCTTTAATTATCTAAGTCATTTAAAGAGGAAACTTCTAGCTTTTCTCTCTAAATCTAGGAGCTAAAATGATCTATAATAGTACTAAGCTTTCCATTAGCAGGAAAAAATGAAGTTAATTTAAATCTTTTAAGGGAAAAGCTATTTCATCATAATGAAAATGTAATTATGTTTCCTCAAGATTAAGCTAAAATGTTTGGTAAGCATAAAATAGACCCTCAAACCCCTGAAGTCAATTTTTTATATTTTTAGAAATCATGTAAATGTATTTGGGGGTTTAAAAAATCTGAATTCTTTAAATGAAAAGCATGAATGACACACAGTATTTCTCATTAGCAGACTGTAAGTTATTTCTGTCTAGATGTAAGTTATTTCTGTGCATAACTGTTATTGAGTAGTACTTTCCTTCACATACCATGATTTTATTAGATATCTGAAATATGAAAATGGGCCAGGTACTTTTTAAAGATCTGAGCATGTAAATCAAACCTCATCATAAGAAAGAGTTTAAAAATTACAAACTATGATGTAGCTTCACATTATGATAAATGCGAAGAAGAAAAGTCCCCTCAGCCAAGTGAGACTGAGGGGGTGATGTTGTAAACACAGGTCTGATATTTCTGTAAGACAAACAAGAAGGTTGATCAGAGGGTTGACTTTGTTTAGCCACCTTACAGAAATTAGAAAGCTTTGGATAATTATGTAGAATCCACATATACAAAACTAATGTTTGCAAAGTCCCTGTTCTAGGAAAATTGTGGTATAATAGAACAGCAAAGGTAATAATGTAAGAAAAAGAAAAACAGACAAACACTAAGACATCTGGTAGATCATATTTCAAGATAATCAGCTACGATTACCAAATTATACTAATTACCAAGCGACTTCCTTTACTGTGTTGTGATAATTGCAGCACAGATGTGATGCATTGTTTATAACATGGCTCTTCCAAGTAGCATTGCAATTGTTCACAGCTATTTGATGAATAATTAGACTAGGGAGAGGTGTGAGAATAAATATGAAAACTATTCTATGTCGTTTCTTATTTATTTGCCACCTGGACTTGAAAATATTTAATATATTAATTAACTTAATAAGTGATATTAAAACAGTCACTTACTTATTCACTAGTTCCAACAACTATGAATAAGTGTGTGTATTATATAGCATTTCTTAATTAGGTATACTAATCCATGCAATAATTGTTTGGTATGAAAAATACCAAGAAGCTTCCATCATATATCAGAGAACACACATGAAAGGATGTATTTTATAATTATTATAAAATCTAAATGTCATAAGTATTTCACATCCAGAGCATTTCCCTTACATCTAAATTTATGCTTTCAGAGTACAAGAATGATTAACTTAATATTGAAAAATGATGACTGATATTTTTTAAAATAGAGAAAATTCAAAAGGAAGTCATATGTCTGAAATGTAGATTTGGTTTAGTTCTTGCCTAGAATCTAGTGTGTGTATGAACCTGACCTCTATGCCCAGACACACAAAGCCAAAATGGGTATTATGGGAAAAAGAATATGATCTCATGCCTTACCCCTTGACTAACCCACAAAAGTATTTAACTGAATCCAATTTTACTACAATCTATTTCAGTCCCACCCCTCACAATGTAATCACATTCTACTCATCAGATCATAGTATAAATTATGACTCTTCCAATAAATTTCTCATAAAAATTGATTTAAGAAATAGAATGTGAATTTTTTGAAACACTGTTTTGCACACTGCTGGATTTTTCATAAGAATAATTTTCTAAAATAATGTATTTTTGACAATGTTCCCCCTATTGCTCTGCCTCCAACACTTTTTCTCTGTTCCCATCTCCTCTTAGTTATTTTCATTTCTCAGTAAAATGAATGACATGTGATGTTATGTGTCCATATCTGTAAATGGTAGTAGAAGAGATTCTACCAATACAAGTTGTCTCCTGACCTACTCAAGCATGATTTGAAAAAGACCCACAGAGATATTCAAATAAATAAACAAATAAAACAACTCCAAGTAAAAGTGGGTAGGCTAACTGAAGATCTTTGCTTCTCCCTCTGTTGTTCCTATTCCAGCATCCAGTCTTAAACCCAGGTCTGTACCAGACCACTGGCTCTGGCCTCTCCTTCCTCTTCGGCCCATCTTCATCACTAAAACCTCTTTCTTCATTCTGCAGCCTTCCTTCCCCTCATTCATTGCATTAGCGCAGCTTCCAACTCCATAAGGCATTCTGAGAAAACCTTCCAGCCAAGCCTGTTTGATTGGCTATGTTCTTTTTTTTAATACAACATATTTATTAATTTTCAAGAATGTCATGTATGCATACAGTATATTTTGATCATATTTATCCCTTGCTTCTCCCTCTAACTCCACAGATCTACCTTGTTTTTTTTTAAATACTTCATTTTTTTTCTTCAAGTTACATCTCAGTCACAAACCCTTCCCTATTCCCCCTTCCTATCCCGCCCTTCCACCCTCTTCCCCCCAGAAGCTTCCCCTCTCAGTCCAACAGATGGTTCCTTCTCCTATAACAGTAAATACTATACAAAACAACAGATATAAATATGTCACATTTATGAGAGTTAAATGGCCCAGCATACCTTCCCAATGTCCAGTCCATACATATTTGGCCCCTGACTTTAACATTCTACTATCTAACCATCTCCATGAGTTTAAAGGTCTATATCTGACTCAACATTCACACCAACTTGCAACACAATTTTAAGAGTAACTTCTTAGATCTATAACAGCCTCTTGATTCCTAAACAACTCAAAATTTAACCATGAGACTCAAGCTGTCTATTCTTCAACCACCTCAGAGACCTGAGAGGGATAATATATCTGCTTATATAGGAAGTGCAGGGCCTGCAGCCTCCAAAACCAAGAAATGACATACCAGTGACTGCCTGGTCAGCTCCCATTTTCTCTCCATACATTCCTGCATCAGTCTTCAGCATTTGGGTCCTGTTTCTCTGACAGACATTTGTTGTAGAGCAGCGATTATGAAGGACCTACCCACCCTGTCTTGGCAGAGCCAGGCTGTCGACTTGCCTGCCACCAAGTTTTGTCCTTTTTGGACAGCAGTCTGTCTGCAGTTGGGCAAGGAGTTTTTTCATGCCAAGAGATAGGCTTGCCACTAATTCAACCATCTCACACTGAAACTCTGATATTTAGGGGAAGAGATTACAAGCTGATAAATGGTCGTGTTTAATGGGTTTTGGAGGTTAGACCCAGGGACTTCCTACTTTTCCTTTTCTGTATCCTTCTTCCTCTCCTATGTAGGAGTACATAGGCTTGAGAAAAATGAGACATAGACATAGCACAGGAAGGTCCAAGAAGAAGGGGCAGATTATTGAATATGCCCTTATATCTTTGTATATTGATACAAAATTAGTAGTATATTTGGCTAAAGTGGTATTGACCATTGTTTATTGTGCAAAAATAAGATTGTATTGGATTACATCGGTATTGATCTTTGTATATTGATACAAAATTAAGATTATAGTTGGCCACAATGGTATTGACCCTTGTATATGGATGTAATATTAAGATTGTATTGGGCTACATAGGCATTGATCTTTGTATATTGATACATAATTAAGAGTATATTTAACCACAAATGAATAGATCTTTGTATATTGATACAAAATTAAAGGTAACGCTTCTTAATGGTATCATACCTAGAGATACTTAAAAATAAAATGTGAAGCTCTGGCCTCTTGATACCAACTGTCTAAAACTGTTTAGGATAGTTAAGTAAAACAAATTCCTAGTCATGCAAACATGTCACTTTGTTAGCTATGACAGTCTATCACAGATATTCTCTAAACTACTCAGTAATCAAGTTGTTAAGAGACAAGCAACATTTGCTTATCTAAATACAAGAGATGGATAGGGCATCTTCAAAAACCCCAAGAGATCTGCAGAATATGGCATTCAAAGATGTTATCTTAAATTAAGATTTTCTTTTTTTCTGATATCGAGACATATCAGCTCCTGACAGCACCCCCTATTCTACTCCAAGTAGAAGATAAGCATCGAAGAATCTCCAGTGTGAGATTGGCTATGTTCTAATGTGCTTGTATTTTAAAAATATGCAACAAGTCAATTTTGATGAATATTTTTTCCTTTATTTAGTTTTGAAAAATGAATATATATATATATGAAATAAATACATTGTCATCTCACCCATTTCCCATTGTCTTTTGTTATATGTTCCCTGCCCTGCAATCCTCCTTCTCAACTATTACCCATCCTAATTTTGCTTGTGTTTTTGTGTGTATGTCATACGCAGGCAACCACAGCTGCCCTGGGTTCAGTATATAGCAACTCTCTCTGCTGTATTCAGAAGACAGTGTCAATTGTCTCTGTCTCGGAATCTATCTGTCCATGCCTTCTTCTGTGATATTCCTTGACCCTTGGAGAACATGGTATAGATGTTGTGATTAGGTCACAGTATTCACTCATTACATACTTATTCTCAGCACTTTGCCTTGTTATGTGTCTCTGTGTTAACCATTGTCCATTGCCGAATGAAATTTCTCTGATCAGAGTTATGAGGAACAATAGCTTAAGGATATAGGCACAAATACTTAGAAGAAGGCTATTTGACACATGTTCATTTTATCAAACTCCAGAACCAGATTCTTTCATCAGACCTTTGATCTCCAAAATTACAGAACTTTAAACAGATTTATATAATACTAAGCATGTTTTTCTTTCCATGATATGGACTTCAAATCCAATAAGAAAGCAGTTGCTTACCTCCAGCCAATTATGCCACTATTACACCAACAGACATATCCTGTCTGTTAAGTCTTTTTTGCAGCAGAGTTGAGATAGACCATTGATGGTTTTTCTTGTATGTAGTCTGCTAGGAGCTTTGGATTCTATAAAATGTAGTTACCAGGGATGAAACTTCCAGCTGAGTTCCTGCTTCATTTCTCTGTATACTTTATCCAGTTTGTGTAGACAACCTAGAGCAATGGGAATGTCATTATTGTTTGGGATATTCTGAAGTCACTTTGCTGACAATTCATAGAGAAATTTCTCATACATTGCAGCAGAATTTTCATTTAAAACCAACACCATTCCAACACTATATACATATATATATATGTGTATATATATATACATATATATATCAAATTATATATATATATATAATTTGACTTATAAATTATCAGGTTTGTAAGTGAATTTTTAATATACTTTCTGTTTAGGTTAGTTAACTCTCTCCTCACCCTATGGTTCATCTATGATCCTATATTCCAATTCTATTTAAATGTACCCATGTCTATGCTTACTATAATCTACTCTACCTTAATACTACATATACCTTTTAAGTCCTTGATTGTCCTTTTTGTTTTCTTTACTGTTTTTCTCTCACATTTCTCCTTTGCTAATTATATATATATATATGCAATTATGAACATAAATAATGTGAACATACATATATGTGTATCTTATTCAACACTAAAAATATAAAATTATGAAATTATCAGTAAAATGGATGCACCAGAAAAATATTATTTGTAGAGCCCAGGTCCAGAAATAGAAACAGTATAATTTCTCTAGTATGCAAATACTAGCTTGAATTTTTAGATTTTCCATTTTTAATTTGAAAGAATACAGGAAAGAAAGGAGATATATATCTATGTGTATAGATAGGTATTCATTTTAGAGTTTATAGACAATAGCTGGTTCCATTTGGATTTATGTTTTTGATCCCTTTCTTATAAACTGAAGAATCCTGATTATTTTAAATTAATCAGCAAAATCAATTCAGATCATAACAAGGTTTTTGAAGGACTTCTCATTGTCTGCTCAACAAAATCAGAAACTCTTCTGCAATTGCAAATGTGCATTTTAAAAGTATCACATGTCACAATAGATTGAGATTTTAGACATCTGTCATATGTGTGAGATGACCCTTTATTTTCAGCTTACATATTCTTCATTACACACTCATGTGAATAAGTTATAGATGCACATATGAACACACAGAGAGAGACACATAAATTTTGAGTTTTAAAAAATTGTGAACAACTACATAGCTCTGGGAGTTTTTCCAGAAATGTACAATTGAAACTATACATACAACAAAAGACATATAGATTAAATGTAAATAATTCAGCTAATTATGACACAAATTTGCAGTGTGTGAACACATGGTCTTGGGAAAGGAAAATATTTAGATGATGGATGCTCCTTCTCATTTTCATCTCAATGTCTGGCTCCATGTAGACAGCATCTCTGACAATCCACTCGGTGGCAAAACAACTTCAGGTTTTAGATTTGTTTTCTAGCCCACCCACAAGGAGGCAAAACAATGCTTGAAGAAGAGGAACTGTTAAATGTCTATCAATCTATGCTTTGGGCTAAGAGGAATCTTTTAGGATTAATTATCTGTATTCATTTCACTCCTGCTTGAAACACTATCTTATTTCATGAAAGACAATTTTTTTTCTGGAACTTTCTTCAGTCAACTGCCCAAACATATTAAGACTCTCACATCAGATGCAATTCAGCTTGTGGCCCCACAAAAATAATTCCATTGCTTCTGATCATATCTCAAAACTATCTGATTAAAATTCTCTTTTCAAACTATAAATACGGGTCCTGGTATTTCCAGTGCAGCTAAGAAACAGTCCAGAGAAAATTTAACAAGACTCATATCCATTCTATCTTCTACATTTTTTTCTTTTTCTTTTCTCCTCCCCCCCCCATTTCTTTTTTTTGTGTTTTTTTAAATACTTTATTTTTCTTTCTTCAAGTTACATCTCAGTCACAAACCCTTCCCTATTCCCCCTTCCTATCCCGCCCATCCACCCTTTTCCCCCCAGCAGTTTCCCCTTTCAGTCCAACAGATGGTTCCTTCTCTTATAACAGTAAATACTATACAAAACAACAGATATAAATATGCCACATTTATTAGAGTTAAATGGCCCAGCATACCTTCCCAATGTCCAGTTTATACATATTTGGCCCCTGACTTTAACATTCTACTATCTAACCATCTCCATGAGTTTAAAGGTCTATATCTGACTCAACATTCATACTAACTTGCAACACAATTTTAAGATAATCTTCTTAGATCTATAACACCCTCTTGATTCCTAAACAACTCAAAATTTAACTATGAGACTCTAGCTGTCTATTCTTCAACCACCTCAGAGACCTGAGAGGGATAAATATATATGCTTATATAGGAAGTGCAGGGCCTGCAGCTTCCAAAACCAAGAAATGACATACCAGTGACTGCCTGGACAGTTCCCATTTTCTCTCCATACATTCCTGCATCAGTCTTCAGCCTTTGGGTCCTGTTTCTCTGACATACATTTGTTGTAGATCAGGGATTATGAATGACTTAACTACCCTGTCTTGGCAGAGCTAGGCTGTCGACTTCCCTGCTACCAAGTTTTGTCCTTTTTGGACAGCAGTCTGTCTGAAGTTGGAACAAGGGGTTTTTCATGCCAAGAGATAGGCTTGCCACTAATTCAACCATCTCACACTGGAGATTCTTCGATGCTTATATTCTGTTTGGAGTAGAATAGGGGGTGCTGTCAGGAATTGATATGTCTCGATATAAAAAAAATCTTAATTTAAGATAATATCTTTGAATGCCATATTCTGCAGATCTCTTGGGGTTTTTGAAGATGCCCTATCCATCTCTTGTATTTAGATAAGCAAATGTTGCTTGTCTCTTAACTACTTGATTACTGAGTAGTTTAGAGAATATCTGTGATATACTGTCATAGTAGCTAACAAAGTGACGTGTTTGCATGACTAGGAGTTTGTTTTACTTAACTATCCTAGACAGTTTTAGATGATTGGTATCAAGAGGCCAGAGCTTCACATTTCATTTTTAAGTATCTCTTGGTATGATAACATTAGGAAGCGTTACCTTTAATTTTGTATCAATATACAAAGATCTATTCAATTGTGGTTAAATATACAGATTATCATGTTTACCCACCATGCTAGAAAATGTATCTGTGATCACATACTCAAAATTTACAATATTTGCAAAGAAGAAAATACAGTATATAATGGAGATCAATGTACTGAATGAACAGTTCTTTTTATCTAATATAAAGAAAAATAAATACATAGAAAGGTGAAAAAAATTCTCTTTCCAATTGTTTTAATGAAGATCTCAGAATTTAATTAGGAGAAATATGATTATATTGATTTTTTTAATGTTTATTTATTACTTCAAGTTACATCTCTATCACAATTCCCTCTCTCCAACCCTCCCGATCTCACCTTCCCACCCTCTTGCCCCTCTCCCACCTATCCTACTCCTCCAGAGTGGATTGCTCCTACATATCAGCCCCCCTCAGTTCAACAGTCATATGAGGGGTAAGAGCTTCCTCTTGGACTCGGGGCCTATATGACAACCCTATTAGGGCAAAGAGTCCCACAAACAGGTAAGAAGCTCTATGTTCCTGTTACTTTTGGTGTGTTGGTTGTAGAATAGTTATCCTGTACTACATGGCTAAAATCCAATTATAAGTGAATAGATGTCATGTGCATCTTTCTGAGTCTGGGTTAGCTCACTCAGGATGAGCTTTTCTAGTTCCATCTATTGACTGCTAATTGCATGATTTCAGTATTTCTGATGACTGAGTAGTATTCCATTGTGTAAATGTACCACAGGTTTTTTTTTTTTTTATCCATTCTTCAATTGGGGACATCTGGGTTGTTTCCAGTTGCTAGAAGAGGAAGTGCTTCCTCATCCGCACAGGTGACAACTTCCTGAACAGAACACCAATAGTTCAGGCTCTAAGAACAACAACTAATAAACAGGACCTCATGAAACTGAAAAGCTTCTGTTAGGCAAAGGAAACTGTCATTCAAACAAAACGCCAACCTACAGACTCGGAAAAGATCTTTACCAACCCCACATCTGATAGAGGACTAATATCCATAATTTATAAAGAACTCAAGAAACTAAAAACCAGGAACCAATAATCCAATCAAAAAATGGGGAACAGGACTAAACCACGAATTCACAAAGGAGGAATCCCTAATGGCTGAGAGACACTTGAAGAAATGTTCAACATCCTTATTCATCAGACAAATGCAACTCAAGACAACCCTGAGATTCCATCGCACACCTGTCAGAATGGCTAAGATCAAAAACTCAAATGACAGCACATGCTGGAGAGGTTGTGGAGAAAGGGGAACACTCCTCCACTGCTGGTGGGAGTGCAAACTTTTACAAACACTATGGAAATCAGTCTGGCGATATATTAGAAAACTTGGAATAACTCTACCTCAAAACCCACCCCTACCATTTCTGGGTATACATCCAAACAATTCCTCACTAATCCAGAAAGACATCTCATCTATGTTAATACCAGCTTTACTTTTAGTGGACTTTTAAAGAATAGCAGTATCGGATCTCTTGTAAAACATCTTGAATCCTACTGTATAGAAAACAAGAGGTATGGTGCAAAATACCAAAAGAAACATACATTGTTTAGTATATAAGTACACATAAAAACTCATGAAACCCTGGAAAGTTAAACTTTAGATTTCTTTATAGTGATTGTGTAACAGAGAATTATCTAAGTATTCTTCTATAACTGTCAGTCAAGTACAGATTATTATTAAATGTTAGAAGAAAGTCTCCTATGTATAAATGTCCACATAATTGACACATAAAAGATGGGCTGTAAAAACTTACAGCAATATTTACCACACCTGATTACTACAATATTTATATATACATAGACAAGATTTTTCCCAGAGACACACATGTCTAAATTTCACATTTAAGATATATTAAATAAAAGTAAATTAACTGAAATAATTTTTGCTTGTGATCTCTTACCAATTACCAGAAAAAATGGTAGTGAACTTCAAGCCATATTTATTTTCAAACAATAATTCAACACTTATGTAAAGTGAAAGTAGTGGTTGCATCTTTGCTAAAAATATTGAAAATATGCAAATGCTATTCCTGGTGATAGAAATAGAACTTTCAGCTAATTTTACCCTTTCTGTCAGTCTTACTAATTTAGCATCATCTCTGCAAAGAGTCATAAAAAGAAAATTCTGCCTTGATTTGTGTATTCGGGGTTATCATCTGAAGAAAAGAATTACTTGAACACTTAAAACATTGCCAATTAAATTAGTAATTGGCACCTACAAATACAAAATATATGCTTAATTCCACATTTATTTTTAAAATTTTTAATATTTCAGATAAATAAATATTGTGGTATATTAATCTTTTGAAACTTCATTTATCTTCCAATTTATTTGTACTAGACAATTAATCACATATACAATATGACTCAAAGTTGTCTATCATAAATTATAAGATTACTAAAACTCAACATAAAATCTGGTACATATATTCAAAAATCATAATTTGTGATTACATGTGATTGTCTTTTGTAGATATGATGTCTACTTGGTATATTTGATTTTATTGTAATTCACATGTGCAAAATTTCATCATTTTTTTTCTTCAACAAAGTAGTGTCATATATACTTAAGTTTCATAAAAATTTTCTTTTGTTTATTCAATTTATGTCTCTCTTTTCCTCTCTCTATTAATAAAAAAAGCAAAAGGGGTCGATCTTGGGGACAGGGGAAATGGGGGTATGGGCTGAGAGAAAGGAGGGAGGGGAAACCTCTGCTAAGATATAATGTATGAGAGAAGAATTTTTTAATCTACATTTCAATCTACAGAAGTATAAGAGCATATTCAATTACCTGTTCCTTTTTACTTTATCATCCCTATATTATGTCTATATTCCATTTTATTTATTTATTTATTATTTCTTCCAGTTACATCTCAATCACAATCCCTTCCCTACTCCCCCCTCCTGTCCCACCCTTCCACCCTCTTCCCCTCAGCCCCCCCATCCTCTACCGTTTTTGTTTTTTTTTTTAGTTTAAGGTAGACCTTTTCCCCCCAACAGCTCCCCCCTTTCAGTCCAACAAGTGGTTCTTTCTCTTATAACAATAAATACAATACAAAACAACTGAAATAAATAGGCCACAATTATGAGAGTTATATGGCTAAGCATACATTCCAATGTCCAGTCCATATGTATTTAGTCCCTGACTTTAACATTCTACTATCTAACCATCTCCATGAGTTTAAAGTTCTATATCTAACTCATCTTTCATACTAACTTGCATCACAATTTTAAAAACATCTTCTTAGATCCAGAACACCCTCTTGATTCCTAAACAACTCAAAATTTAACTATGAGACTCTAGCTATATATTCTTCAACCACCTCAGAGACCTGAGAGGGATAAATATATCTGATTATATAGGAAGTGAAGGGCCTGCAGCTTCCAAAACTAAGAAATGACATACCAGTGGTTGTCTGGACAGTTCCCATTTTCTCTCCATACATTACAGCATCAATCTTCAGCCATTTGGCCCCATTTCTCTGACAGACATTGATTGTAGAGCAGGAATTATTCCATTTTTTATGTCTTTTCCCCCATATACAGGAGAGGAGGAAATACAGAGAAAAGGAAAAGAGAGAAATACCTGGGTCTAACCTGCAAATCCTATTTAACAAGACCATTTAACAACTTGTAGCCAATCCCCCTAAATAAAAACAAACATATATAACCCATCAAATGACCAAGGGAGGGGGGAGATCAGCCACTCCATCTTCTGGGAATGGGATGTTGCTCTCTTAAAATTGCTTCTTGCTAATTTGGAATGTAGGAAACCTGTTTGGGGCCCAAAGACAAATGGAAAAATGGTTAATAGAGCTAAAATTTGATGTTCAGTCCTTTTGTGCTCAGCTATTTAAATGTCCTAAGAAGTTTGTAGTCAGAGGCTGAACCGAAGTCCTGGCTAGAACAATCTGTGGGGCTGAACCATCCTAGTTAGCCATTTTTAGTTGTTCTGGTTGTAAATTTTTGAGGAAAAAGCTATTGCGTAAGTCTCCTAGGATGGATCATCATGTCTTCCTTGGTGTCTGGTCCATTTTCCTCAGAGGTTTCAGTTGTCCAGTTGTTGCTGGATTCCTTAGATGAATGATTTTAATTTCCTGGAAAGTTAAGAACAGGGGTCTGTCCTAATTCTATCTCTGTGGCACTACTTTTTTGGGGCAGGTAATATCTTTCATATATCAAATTATGTTTTTCGACAATATAAAAATGTTATCTTTCTATTCTGATTAAAAAAGATTCTTTTGATATTTTCGAATTAAACATAACTTTAAATAAATATATATATTATATTTTGAGATCACAAAAAACAATTCACTTTGAATTTCAGCATGCTTTTTTGATTTATTTATGCTTTTTAATTTATTTTTTATTTCTTCAAGTTACATTTGAATCACAATCTCCTCCCTACTCCCCCCTCCAGTCTCTCCCTCCCACCCTCTTCCCTCTCAACCCCCCCATCATCTTCCCTTTTTTTTTTAGTTTAAGGTATATCTTTCCCCCCCAACAGCTCCCCCTTTCAGTCAAACAAATGATTCTTTCTCTTATAACAATAAATACAATACAAAACAACAGAAATAAATAGGCAACAATTATGAGAGTTATATGGCTTAGCATACATTTTCAATGTCCAATCCATATCTATTTGGTCCCTGACTTTAACATTCTACTATCTAACCATCTCCATGAGTTTAAAGTTCTATATCTAACTCATCTTTCATACTAACTTGCATCACAATTTTAAAAACATCTTCTTAGATCCAGAACACCCTCTTGATTCCTAAACAACTCAAAATTTAACTATGAGACTCTAGCTATCAATTCTTCAACCACCTTAGAGACCTGAGAGGAGTAATTATGTCTGATTATATAGGAAGTGCAGGGCTTTTTGCAAGTTGCTTTTAAACTTAAATCATTGCAAATCTTGTGTGCCTGCCTCTGCCTTCCAAGTATTAGGATTAAAGGCATGTGCATCCCAGTTGTTGGTATTAAGGGTGTGCAACACTACCCCAGATCTCTATTTTTGTTCTCTTTGAAACTTACTCTGTGTCAGGCTGGCCTTGAACTCAGATATCTACATGTTTCTGTCTCCTGTGTGTTGGTATTAAGGGTGTATGGCTCTCAAGTGATGAGATTAAAAGGGTGCACCATCACTACCCTGTTCTTTGTAATTCTAGAATTTAAAAGACAACTAACTCTATAGTGATCCTCCTGTCTCTTCTGGGTTAAACTCATGGGCTAACACCTCCCTTTTCAAATATTTTATCTAGCTCCAAATTACATTAGCTCTTAGAGGTTTAGGAAACCAGATTGAACTATAGTAACCCTTTCTTTACTTACCACTTTATTATCAGATGTATTTAACATTCTCAGGTATCTGATGTGTTTGAAGACTAGATAGTTAAAGTTTCACAGTTAAATTTTAAGTTGTTTGGGAATTAAAAGGATGTTCTAGGTCTATGAAGATGTTTTTAAGTTTGTAATACAAGTTAGGATAGACAATCAATAGGTATAGAATTATAAATTCATGGAGATAGATAGATAATAGAATATTAATATCAGTTGCCAAATAGGTATGGATTGGACATTGATAATGTATGTTATACCTTATTATTTTCATAATTGTGACCTAATTATTAGAAAACAAAGAATTATGAGTTCTGGGAGAAGGGGGAGAGGGAGGGAGGGTGTGGTTGGAAGGGGTGAGGGAAGGGACTGTGATGGAGATGTAACTTGAAGTAATAAATAAACATTACAAAAATTTACATTCCATAAAAATAATATGAAAGGAACATAAAATATAAAAAAGCTAAAATAAACTAAAATGAAAACTATTATCTGTGACTCTCACATTGTGAATAATTTTATTTTTCCCAGAGTTAGGATTAATAAGTAATAAAATATATGTTCCTGAAGTTCCCAAAACTGTACTTCTACCACCTTTCTAAAAATGAGCATTTTTACTGAAGGGCAGTGTCATGGAGTAGTCATAGGAAGCAAGAAAGATATCAGGAGGTTAAGGTTCAGACATTTGGAGTGTCTGTCCCCAAACAACACAATTCAATTAGAGGTGATAGTGAATTTTGGTAGCAGTATTGTATGGAAGAAATCAAAAAACCATTTTCTTAAGTTTAGCAGTTTTGCAAACAAGGAAAATAAGAATTTGTAGTGTGATTTCTTATGAAGATAAATTTTGAGAACTGTGTTTAATTTCAAGTGAATGAATGCCAGTGAAGTTTTAATGTTTAAAACTTCAATAGCATAAGTGACATGAAAAAAATTGTACCCCATAAACAATCTTTAGGCAATGAGGTTTTGAATGCAACAACAAGGGAAAGATAAACAGGTTTGTTCTATGTTTAATTTATGTCTGGAAATGTGGTGAAGAGAATTTCCATTCTGGAAGAGATTCAGCAAACCATATGAATAAATATTCATCATTTATGAATTTATGTTGAGCAACTTTGGAGATGGAAATATTGTGCCATATCACTGACACTTTCATGTGGGCACTATCTCAGATCACTCCATAAAGGAAAGTATGACTGAAAAGCTCCACCCCGTTATGCTTAGGGACAATTTATACAATTAACTGTGCATGTGCTATCTAAAAACTTTCTTCTACAATAAAATGATTTACAGTTATTTTTGTATGTAGACACAAGAAAATGAAAATAAAATCTGATAAGACTACCACATATAACTTAAAATAGCCCAATTTAAAGTGGACAGTATTTTTTAATGTTCATTTATTACTTCAAGTTACAACTCCATCACAGTCCCCTCCCTCCATCCCTGTCGGTCCCATCCTTAATAACGAGTCAAAAGTTAGGAAAAAAGCATCATATCTTGAAAATTTGAAATGTTACAACTTATCCAGCACTTCATTTTTTATGTTTACATTTCATGACCTTCATATCAAAGAGCCTAGTCACATTTATTTTTCTCAAAACTTAAGACTATAAAATGTGCTGAGTATATCTTCAAAGTTAACCTCATTTATTAGTTTCAATAGGAAACATAAAACCTCCCAAGGACATAAAGGATTTTATATTAAAAAAAGCTTTAATGTGAACATGTTTAACTGGCCTAGGGAAATGCTTGGTTCAGTTTTGTTCTAATTCAGTTTATCAAATTACACTGGAATGTAGGTAAGAGGAAAATCTAGCATTTAGCCTGCAAACATTACCTATCTCCAATTATGCCTCTGTGTAATCGCTGCATAACTCATGTGAACGGATGAATCTGTGCATTATAGTAGGAAAACTTTAAAAGACAATTTATGCTTCACCTAAGGAAATACTAGTTGGTGCTTTGTTCTTGTTTTAATAAAATGTGTAAATAAAGGTAAAGTCCAAACAACTTAGGATAACTGGGGATATTATGGATCATCAAAAAAGCTTTGTTCAGTGAACATTACTGGGATCAACGTAACTGATAGCTTTTGGAGAGGAAAAATTTATTATTCTAAGTATTTCAGGCTTATTAATGAAGATTGATAATACAAAAGGATTTCAAGCTTCATTTTACAACTTGATAGAATCACAATCATAAAATATGCAAGTTTTGTCATCAGCTTAAAAATCAACTATTATTTACCTTCTTTTGTCGTATAAAAAACATACTGGAGGGAAAACTTAAGTAAAAAGTATTTTGTAAAACAAATACCAGAGGATTTTAAATGATATATTTAGCACAATGCAAATATGAAGAAAATAATAGTTTAAAATGAGGAAATTCCTTATGTTCACTTTAAAATTGTCTGTACAGGGCACAGTTTTATCACATTTATATTTCAAGAGATTATAGCTAGTCAATATCTGTATTAAAATGTAGATTTACAAATATTTGCATCATGTATATTAAGCTTTACTTGCACAGTGTCTAAATAATAAATATAATACTTAACGAAGTTGAAGCTTTTAAATTTGTTTATAAAGTTTCTAAGCTTTTAAGCTATTAATTTTCAAAATTGCTTACTGGATGCCTACTTCTATGATGCTCATTTTATAGATAATGGTTACTTTCATATGGGAAAAATGAGTTTTGTTTAGAATTTTAAGAAATTATTTAATTAAATTAAAATTCAAAATCATCTTTAAATGGTAAATATTTTGATATTGTCAACATACATTTCACTAAACTAATATTTTTTGTTCAAAATCTTTTTCTATCTCAATAGAACACATTCTTCCTCTTCATGTATAATATCTGTGTTCTAGAACATGATTACATACACAGTTAAATCCTTAAAACCTTAATTAATCCTTAAATTAGCCTGACAAGAAATTAGTGCTCCCCTGCACCTTGCCTGGGTAGCACACTACAGCTGGTCCTGGACATAGGGGTTGTGAGTGAGCCAGCCCTGTGGGAGTGAGTGTGGGAGAGTGAGCCCTGTCTTCAGTCAGCTATGTGGTGATGTTGGCTAGGGAGAGAGCCCTCACCTCCTGTTTGCCCCCACCACCATTGGCCAACAGGAGATCTGGCCCAGATGGGGCCACAAGTGAAACCATACTTTTTAATTGTTAAACACTTATTTATTAATAACTATATTCACTTATAACAAATACACTTACCTACCTACTATTCCTATAAATTCCTATAACCCCTATGAATGCCTACAACCCCTAAGGCCTAACCACTAAACCTATTGATATCTATTACAACTATTTTTATAACCTTTTAGAATGATACAGTCTCTGGCACAGGTCCTCATTCGCCAGGAACACAGTCTCTGGGGTCGACCCTTTAATTCACTTAAGCAGTCTTTCTTCTGGAATGTCTCATATGTAAATTCGTCACGGTAAATTGGCTATGGTGGTTTCACCTTAAATAAGGCTTGAGGCTTTCTTCTCTCTGGGAAACCTCAGCCGTTTGTAGGCCAACTTACTTCCTTTGTATCAACAACTGCTGATACTGCCTCAGTCCTTAAAGCCAGCCACAGTTCCGTTCCCTTCAGGCTGCTGTTCAGAATGGTCAAACCCCTCTAGGCAAAAGCTGAGCCACAGGATTTAGTCCTTGGCCTTTTGTCTTGCTGAGGTTTTCTCTGCTAATCAGCTTCTTTCTGCCTCAGGAAGATCAGGCCCTCCATCCACCAGTACTTTCTCCATCACAGGATACAAACTACTCATTGTCCTTTTTAGCACTGGAGCTCTCTAGCATGCAGCCCTCGTGGGCTCATCCACTTGTCCTTTAATAGGATCGCTCCTTGTTTCACCTGCTTCAGCTTAATTTGGGCTCTGCCCACTTAGCAGCTGAAAACAATGCCAGGTTATAAAGTCTTTCCTTGTTTCACCTGGATTCAACTTTGTTTTTCAGTCCAAAGAGACTCCCCTTGTTTCACATGACTTCATCAACAAGCTGATGAGCTAATTGCTCACAGCCAAGTTGATCTTCATGCCCCAGATTAAGAGACTGTATCAGAAACCTAGATTTTTACTAAATCTAATTTATATTAATCTAACTCCCTACACACAAGAGCAGGAGAGCTGTCCCTGACCCTCACATGCTGCAGCACTCAGGAGAGCAGGCCCTGCACCTTTCCATAGTAGAACTGGCCATGCAAGTGGAGGTTGCAGGTCCAGAACCAGGGCTTTGAGTTGGCCCACTCCAACATCTACCCCATGGATGAACTGCTGGAGTGCAAGGAAATGCCACTTCCACAACCCAGGACTGTAAGATGTCCATGACACAGGACAGTTACAGTATATCTGAGAAGAGTTCCAGTGAGGTTCCAGTACTGATGGAGTAGTGGAAACCAAGGGCCTCGTACCATACCAAAGAGTCATTTTAATGAACATTTGCAAGCAGAGTATGTGGACAAAGGGGAATATTGTGGGACATACTGAGATACACTGTAGCTTCCACAATGAGCTGTTATTTTCTATGCTGGGACAGATTGCAAGGGTGAAGGGTGGGTCTAGGGGGAGATGGGAGATGGGAAGGAATAGAGTGCATGATGTGCACAATTCACAAAATAAATTTTTTTCAGTAAAAAAGAAAAAGAAATTAGTGCTCAGTTTCCACTGGATGACATTAGCTTCACAAACACAGGATTGAAGTAAATTATTTTACTTTTACAGAATTAAAGGCTCTCAAGGTGCCAGAGTATTTCATAGAAGATTATAAGACATGGTCCATATACCTAACTAAAAATAGCTTATAGCTTTCAACCTTGCAATATGAGAAGTCATCTGCTCTACAAACTAATATTTTAACTATTGTATATTTGTTAGAATTTGCTATAGATAAGCACTAGACTTTTCAAACAAAAATTCAGCTATCTATATTCCATTATTAAAAAATTGATTCAATCAATACTATATTTTGTGCCTAAATCTCACTGTAATCTAAAATGGTGTGGAATTTATCACAATTCTCTTGCATTGGCCTAACAATTCCTGGGAGTAAAGGTATAAAACAGCATGAATACCATATAGTATACTTAGGCTTCGTGTGATTGTGGTTGGCTTTTCTTTTCACATTTACTGAAAATGATTTGAGATTGCAATTTAAATACATTTTCCCATTCCTATTACTTCCCCCGAAACTTCCCATCTATCCTTCCCTCACCCCTTTAAATTCATGGTCTCTTTTTAAATAATCATTTAGGAATATGCATACATTTTCCTGAATATAATGTGTTGAGTATATTATGTTACTTTCTGTATGTTTAAATCATTTTGTACTGGGCAAAGAATTGATGTACTCTTTCCAGGGAGAACCACCTCTCTTGCTCTGAACTTTACTCAGTTGTCTATACTTCCTTGTATATAGTTTAAGCCTCATGGGCTTCTTCTCATTCAATTCTATATGTTCGCTGATGTGAGACTTATTCTCAATGCAAGACCTCAAGTATTACAGTCAAATCTTGAACTTGTTTTGTAAACAAGAAAAGCGTTAACAATCTGATTCTATTCCCTTTATCTTGAGTGACATTATTTTATATATTTTCAACTATATTTGGTTTATTTGATACTACAGAGTAGACCCAAAACATCAGTCACACAACTACTTAATCAGTTGGACCTACAGCCACCACTACAACAATCTGATTTTAAAGCTAAGTAGTTACCTAAGAAAACTTGTTTTTTGAGTCTTTAACATATAAAAATTAATTGTTGTCATGTGACTATGAGTTCAAAAACATACTTCTGATTTTCTTTAACCCATGAGTGTGAGGCTTAATTGCTTCTGAGTGTGTCTAATAGTTTCAGAAATACTCTAAATAATATAGTTTGCAAACACAACAACTAGAATTTTATCATTCTGAGTTTCAGCAATAAAAATAATCATCACTGAGGGAGAAAGAAGATATATGATAGTACAAGTTTTAATAAGGTAGAATACTTGATACTCCCTAACTTTGACCAAACAACATTATGACGATAGTTTTATTTTGTTTTCCAAAACAATATAAATTAGCAAATAAACAGACACTGGGGAATGGGCTTAACCTCAGATATTTGTTGTGTGGTTCACTTACATCACTCTTCAGAGAAAAAAAAAATGGATAAATAAGAAAGTGTATCAAATAATTTAGATATAATTTGATATATTTTTTAACTAATATGCTTGGGATCCAAGGTTGATTCAGGTGTAATAAAAATCTGAAAATTGCACTGTTTATTCCAAGACCAAATGATCAATTGTGAACTCATGTTTATTGTGAGTCACTCTCTATCAAAATGAGATGTCTACAATCATAATACTCTGTTAATGAAGGTTGTCCTTATGCTTCTGTCTTGTATGACTTTTGGCTACCTTGCATTTGCTTCAGAGAAATTTCTTCTCAGATGATAAAATAAGTTTTGTTTCACTGAATCCTTTGATCTGTTGCTTTTTAATTCTTCTATGAAGCAGTGTTTGTTAATTATGATTATATCAACTGAAAATGCTGGACCCATCCAGAAAATATAAAATAAGTACAGCAATTTCTTCTATGTATTGTACTGGCAGGAATCTTTTTGCATGATTCATGTCAATCAATTGGAAATGTGGCAAAGAACTTCCTTGACAGGCAACCATTCAGAATTGTTTATGGAACACCATAGTAACTAGATAAAGCTATAATCTCTGTAGGGTAATGAAATAGCAAGAAAACCTTCCATACCCCGTCTTAATGGAAAAGTTCTTTACTTATACCATAGAATGGAGCCAATTGTTGCATTTCCCTGTAGCATACTATATTGAGAAATTGCTATTCTCTTTGTTTATAAGCGACAGGAAGATTGATAGAGATCAAGAAATAAAATCCTTTATGCTATATATTCGGCCAATAAAAACAGCAGTTATTTACTTATTATTCAAAGTCAGTTTTATCTATATGGTATGTTCATGTATTTTGGGACATAACTTTACAAATTTCACTAACATTAATTTGACCATTATTCAATTACTATTTCCAAGAACGAATGAAGAATCAATACTTGGAAGTTTTTTCCATTTTTTATTCTATAAGAAGGGATAATAAAAATAGTAAATGTTCCTAATTGTCAATTGTTATTTGTATATTCAATTATTTTACAATATTATATAAAAGTAAACCTTAGTATTTTTTTAAATTTACATTTTTTGTACTTTCTGGGAAAATTTATTATTGGACAGCTGTAACTTTTCACCTATTCAGTGGCAAAGTATCAACATGAAGACCTAAATATTATTAATATCTGATGACGTACCAAAATTGCAGTGTTTTGATATGGGAGAGCAAGACTTTAAAGACAAACTCGATTGATTATAATCATCAAATGAATAAACATTACCTAAACTAACTGTCTTTGACAAAATACTTAGACATAGTTTATGTCTGGCCACTCAATTTAAAAAGACAATTTTAACATAAGAAACTGCCATGGCTGTATCTAGCCACTGTGTTCTAGAAAGCATGCCTCCCTCAATGGAAGAAAATGTCAAGTTTGCTGTACCTAATATAGAAAAGACATCATTTATGTTGCTTTTATTTAAAATCATCCCTTTTGTGTGTCTATAACACATGTGTTGATTTTTTGAGCCAAGAATTACAGTAATATTATGTATTTTTCAACCTTACCCATTATCTTTTTTACTGATCTATCTCCTTTTACACACAAACCTTGTTTATTTCTAGTCCAGAATATTGTTTTACTATGAGATAGACCATACATGGCTTGAAGATGGTCTTGGATATTGTTTTTCTTCTGTAAAAATATTCTTGGATATGACTTATTTTCACATATCACTACATAAAACTGCCTCTGTCCCTGGATCTATTAAAAACTGAACAGGATTTGGAGGGTGGTGGAATTTTGGAAGATATGTCTTATTGAAGAAGGATGTTACCTCATCTAAGCAGTTTAGGACCTAGTTAAAGAATATTGATGTCTTGGGAACCTATGTTTTGTACTTGATTCTTCTTTCTTTGATTGCAGATGACCATTAGAAGAGGACCCTTTGTCAAATTCTCTCTCTTTCATGATGTTCTACAGAGGAATTTTCCAGGAATCAATGGAGCCCAATAGTCTAGATTGTTTGTAAGAATGAGCTGAAATGAACTTGTTGCAAGAAATATTAATATTTGTAAGTGATACTTATGATTAATTGGTCAGTGGAATTAATCCTTGACCCATCACTTATAAATAAACACAGAGAAACCTGTTAGATTTTAATATTGCCCTGTAGCACTTGGGCTAGGCAGATCCTCACCAACTTTCCTAACTAACCTAACTAACCTAAGTTAATCTCCTGAAGGGGCTGATAGGTTAATATAAGTTAGATTTAGTGAATA
>CAJQZJ010034276.1:1941104-1973518 GCA_907164525.1 Lophiomys imhausi | reverse complement strand
TTAGTAATAAATAAATAAGTGTTAAATAATAATTTAAAAGATCGGTTTCAATCTCCCATAGTTAAACACCCCCATAATTACTTGCATAGTTCATATGGTCTGGGTCTTCAGAGCAAGCTGTTCTTAGCCACATTCTGTTTCCCATTTCCATCTATCCCATAACATCTGCTCCGTCTCTTCTCTCCTGCTTCCCAGAATCCATCATAGTTTCTCCAACCTCCAAAATCCTAGAACCTTAGCTCTTCCTATCTCTCTCTCTCTGCTAGTCCTAGGCTTCAGCAAGTTTATTAACCAACCAACTTTAAAATAGGAAGAGCAAATCTTACACAACAAAGAAAGGTATATGTGACAATATGCTCCTCTAGACATCAACCAGATCTTGGGAGTCAGTAATTAGCATTATAATACATAGCACCAGACCAACTGCCAAAATAAACTCTCAGGTTTTCAGTAGTTCTCTGGAGTACTTTAGTAATAGTTGTAGAATACTCACTAACAAAATGTAAAGCCTACTGTGATGGCTAATCCCAGTGGATGTTTTGATAGATCTAGATTCACCTTGGAAAAACAACTATGGACTTACATATGGGGAACTATGTGTATTAGGTTAAATGAAGAATGAAGTCCCACCCAATGAAAGTCGCACTATTCCTTGTCAGGTATACTGGAATTATATAAATAGAAAGGAGACCCAGCAGAATTGGATATTTTCCTCTCTCCAGCAGTACCAAAATCTTGCAATCTTGAATTCCCACCATGAACAGTGATAGATTCTACTTTTGAACTAAGAATCAAAATGAACCTTTTGTCCCTTAACTTTTGTTGTTGTTGTTGTGTGTTTCTTACCAGTTAGAGGAAAAAGAAGCTAAGACTACTACCTCATGTGCTTATGAAGTTTAGTTATTTTGCCACATGCTTTAATTATCATTTCAGAACTTGCAGTACATAAATAAAATGATAGAGTGAAAAACAAAAGCCTGGAAATCTAAAGTTTATTCAGAGCATTAGTTTTGGTAATATCCTAGAATATTTTGTGGGGATATTAGGGAACTAATCTATTTCTTCAAGTTTTTATAAATCATCTTGGTAAAAATGAATTATTTATACTATAAAGTTAAATTCCCTTTTACTAACATAAACTTTTTACTATAATTAATTATAAGAATAAATTAGTTTCAATTATTCTATTACTGAAAAATAAATTTGTATAATTATCTCAAAATTATTAGCAATTTTTCATTTGTATGATAACTGGGAATGATAAGAGACTTGAAACTGCAAATAAATATAATAATATGATAATTATGATTATCATTTATATAATTTTCATAGAACTGATTTTTATATCTGAATTCAAAAGATATATAGCAAAAGATTCAAAAATCTTATATGCATTCTTCATCTTCCTACAAAAGAATATTTTATAAATATTGAAATCTCTGACAGAAAATAATAACACTGCTTCCTAAATATTAAAAATGGATTTTAGAAAATGAATATTCCTCTATATGTAACCTCCTAGCTAAAGATATGTTTTTCTGCATTTAGCTTTTGAAATTGGTGAAAAAATTGTTCATATTTCCAAACTTATCAAAAATTTCCATTACATGAATTTAATTTTATTCACTTCTATTATATATGTGTATTAGTATGTGTTGTTTATACTTGTGTCTGCATATGTGTGTACATGTGTGTGATAAGAAGTATATCTATGTTATTTTGTATGTGTGATATATGTTCTTAGGATGCTTTGCATTGTTTCTACCAGAAGCATATGAAGGTCTAGGAATAATTTTGTGGAGTTGCTTCTCCAATTTCTTGTGGTAGTTGTAAAATATGACAAAATATACAAAGTGATGAACTAGGGAGTAAAAATAAAAATTAGAAGTGTATTTATATATACCAACTCAATAAAAAAGTCTAAAACAGATTATGATAATATCTATGAAAGAATGAAACTGTAAATTTAAAAATGAGAAATATAACAAGACTCTTGTGCATTATTTGTTCAACTCAGCAACACATCAATGAGAAAAAGTGCTAAGGGAAAAAATCTGTCAAACCCTTTTAAGACTATATATAGATATATTACCTTGACATGAAATAGGTCATTTGTAAATTTCATATTTGCATAGAGTTATATATTTGACTCAATCATATGTATGAAGTAAAATGTAATGTGCTTCACCATTTTTGTTCTTTTCCAACTTACAATTCAGTAAGAGTTTTACTTGAAGAATCTAGTTATTGTATCCAAGGAAATCAATTTCTCCAAAAGGGTTTGCTTAGTCTCTTCAGGGTATGCCATTTAATAAAAACTGTAATTGCCAGAAGCAGTGTTTTATTATATAAAAGACTCTTTGCCCACTCCCGTGGGTCAGCTTTATAACGATGAGCTGAGCTTTTCCTTGTAATCTCGATTTTCAAGTGGAGTTGAGTTAATTTAGGTCATATAAAAAGGAGCAGGTACTTGTAAATGGGATATAAAATGTTTAATGGTTTCCAGAAATGGAGTTAGTCTATAGACACTCAAGAAGTCAGATTGAGAAGCAAAAGAATTAAAGTAGACTGCTAGGTGATTTAACTTGCCTTTTGGGGCAAGGTGGCCTAGTTTCAGGCAAATTATTTCAAAACTGAGTACAAGATGTTTCTTTGATATCTGCTTCTCCATAACACTTCAGAAACTTCCAAAAATTAAAATGAATCATTATAAATGTGAAGATTCTGTTAATGATAATACCATCTATGAGTTATGCAACTGAAACTCTTCTTGCTCTTAAGTGAAGATAAAAACGTTGAGAAATTTAATCAAATATAACATATTGCAAAATATGTTGGCCACTTGTGCCTAAATGTTTTGGCTTTCATGCTTATTTGAATTTTGTCAAAACCATGAATTTGATAAGATCATTTAACACATTTTTGATGGAATTATATAATTGCTAGTTGGGTCTGAATTTAGAAGATTACAGTCAAAAGTTGTAGTGGAGGAACATTTATTTAGACTTTCAACAATGACAGATTTAGTTACACAAAATGAGCACAAATAGATCCAGATAGCTGTCAGGAAAGAGGAAGATAGTGAAAGGCCTGAGTACAAACTTGAAGTAGAAAATAATCCCATGAGATAAGATCCTGGGCTCTGTGACTTGCACCTATATATTTCTGTTCAAAGTGTTTGTAACTATTTAGAACACTTTCAGAGCTATGAAACCAAAAAGAACCATTTAGGAATTAGAGATACTTCTTCCAGGAAAAGTGGTAAGTACATTTGTGTTAAAGTATTTGTTGTGCTAAATGTATGTTAAGGTGCATATGGTCGTGTCTTTCTTTTAAAGAGAAATGCCTTATTCAGAGTCACTTGTCTAGTTTGTCACTATGAATAATAAAATCCATGTCTTCCCTTTCTTGTCCTTTATCATGTATGATGTTACCAATAATAAGTATGATGCAAAATGTTTGAAGAATGTGTGCTAGAGGAACACTGTACAATTTTTGTGGCTATTTCATCCTCTGATACTGATATTGAAAGTTTGTAGTACTACAAAAGATCATCTTTTCCTGTATTACATATTCTAAAGACTTATAGGTAGGTCCTGAAAGTATTTACTAACAATAACACTAACAACAACACTGTTTAAGTTCAGCTAAATCATGAAAAGTCAATACTATAAAAATGTAAATGTTAAATGGAAAATGAATCCATGGAATTAAAAAAATTCACAGAACAAACATTTGCAAAAATTGACACCAGTTATCAAGAATTTGAAAATAAGAAGTACAATTAAAAGAATGTTAAAGGGAATATTAGAATACAGAAGAAGAGAATAACACGGGACAAAATTTCAAGAGAGTAGACATCAACTTTGTTTGAAGGTAAATAAAATGTTACTCAGAAACTCATAGTTTTCATTTCAGTGAACAACCAAGCCACAGTGTGATGGAGATCTCTTTTTCATGAGAGTAACTGGAAAATCTTTTAGTTATTTCCTAGATATTGCAGGAGAAATTTTAATGAGTGAAACCAGATTTCATATGTTACAAATACATTGAAAGAATGAACTGTAAAAGTAGAGTGAACTGTTATTTAAATAGTAACAATGATTAAGAAAATTTCAGATATAGAAACATGAATGGCTCCGGGAAAAAAATGCATTTCTTGTTTGTTTGTTTTGGGTTGTCTTTGTTTGTTTATTCAAGAAAGATGAACAAACACAATTAAAAGATATATAGAATTTGTAGAGAATTAGAGTTAGTGGTAGACAATTGATTGCCTTATTAGTTTAATTTATTATTATTATTTAGTTTAAATTAATTTATTATTATTAGTTTAATTAATTTTTACATATAAATATGTTTCGGAAAATGGATGTCGGTCATATTTCAGGAAAAGAACTTGATATACAAGACATCATTTCAATTTCAGTGAGTATGAAGAGAAAAATCACTTGTTCATACTGACCTGTATATAGTGATTTAAAGATAGACACGTTATGCAGCTATGGTTTATTAGATAAGAAAGGAAGAAGAGCATGGTAATGAATGCCTTTAACCCAGCACTCCGAAGGCAGAGGCAGGCAGAGCAGATCCCTGTGATTTCAAAGCCAGGCTGTCCAAGACAGCCAGGACTAACCAGAGAAGCAAACTAGCAAACACACAAAAGATTAAAAAAAAAAAAAAAAAGCAAGGAAGACTGAAGGATATGAATAATGGTATCACTAAAGGTCATGACTGTAGGTCTTCTAAGCTTGTTCTTATCAACTGGTAAATAGTTCAAATGCTAAAACTGAACTGATTGCAGAAGAGTACAGACCTCAACAGAATGACATGTTAATAAAAATATTGGTAGGAAAATTGCATGACAGTGGTAGATCATGAATGATTAATTGGAAAGGGAAGTCAGTATATTAATTAAAGAAACAAGTTATTGTAAAGAGCAGAAAGATATTTATAACATCTGGCTACCTCATAAAGAGGAATAAATACAAAATATTTTAGTCCAATGCTGTATTTCTGACAATAGCTTTGGGTTAAAATAGAGGAATGTTTGCGGTAAAGGGGAAGCAATTTGTATCTATAAGGTCTAGTCTAGGTGGTATCATATATCTATTTTACTCAACTATAGTTCTATGAAGTTGTCCTTGTCACTGTCATCTCTTAAAAAGATGATCTATGTTTCTCAGGAGATGGTTGCTTCTGCCTTGAAGTACAGCATTATCATTATAACTGTCTCACTCTGGAAGAGATTTTCTGTTCTGCTAATTTGGTTCTGTTAATTCTTGGATCCGACAAAGATTGTCTGTGCTGTCAGCATTGAATGAGAATAAGATATATTAGACTGGTATTCCTTGAGTGATTATTAACATGACTATATGTAAAGGTGATCAAGAAACACAAAACAAAGGAGACAAACCTAAACTGCAGGCAAAAATACAAAGTTTTACCCTGTGTTTTGTCACTTTGTGGGACCAAATGAGAAATTGATGCATTTTTAGCAGAAGCAACTTTTCAGTAGGAACCAAGTTAAGCAAATGAGAATGACAGTTTTAAAACAATCCTTTGCTCTATGTGTGTAATTCTCGGTTTAGTCGATTTTCATTCTAGCATTTTTGACTACTTCCTTTGAAATTGTTCGTTCTGTATTAGATTGTATACACTTTCACAATATCTCTTCAACATAGTACTTGAAGGTCTTGCTAGAGCAATAAGACAACTAAACGAGATCAAAGGGATACAAATTGGAAACAAAGAAGTCAAATTATCCCTATTTGCAGATGATATAATAGTATAAATAAGTCACCCCAAAAGTTCCACAAGAGAAGTCCTACTTTATGCAAAAGATATATGGGCTGAGAAAGAAATTAGGGAAACAACACCCTTCACAATAGCCTCAATCAATACAAAATACCTGGAGGTAACTCTAACAAAGCAAGTAAAATACCTGTATGACCAGACTTCAAGTCCTTAAAGAAAGAAATTGAAGAGGACATCAGAAGAGGAAAAGACCTCCCATGCTCATGGATAGGTAGGATCAATATGATAAAAATAGCCATCCTGTCAAACGTAATATACAGATTCAATGCAATTCCTATACAAAATACTAACACAATTCTTTGTAGACTTGGAAAAAAAAACAATTCTCAACTTCATGTGGAATAAAAAAAAATCCAGAATAGCTAAATCAATACAGTATAATAAAAAAATCTGGAGGTATCACCACCCCAGATTTCAAGCTATGCTATAGACCAATAATAATAAAACCATGATGGTACTGGTATAGAAACAGACCAGTGGATCAATCGAATAGAACTGAAGACCAGTAAATAAACCCACACACCTATGGTCACTTAAATTTTTACAAAGAAGCCAAAACCGTACAATAAAAAAAGGACAGCATCTCAACAAATGATACTGGTCTAACGTGATGTGGACATGTAAAAGAATGCACTTAGACCCATACTTATCACCTTGTACAAAGCTTAAGTACAAGAGGATCAAACACCTTAACATAAAGCCCATAAATAACATAAATCTCTTAGAAGACAAAGTGGGGAAAAGCCTCAACTCATTGGCACAGGTGACAGCTTCTTCAACAGAACACCAATAACTCAGACTCTAAGACAAACAATCAATAAATGGGACCTCATGAAACTGAAAAACTTGTGTAAGGCAAAAGACACTGTCATCCAAACAAAATGGCAACCTACAGATTGGGAAAGAATCTTCACCAACCACACATCTGACAGAGGACTATTATCCAAAATTTACAAAGAACTCAAGAAATTAAATGCCAAGAGACCAAATAATATAATCAAAAAATGGGAAACAGAGCTAAACCAAGAATTCACAAAGGGGGAATCTCTAATGGCAGTGAGACACTTGAAATGCTCAACATCCTTAATCAGCAGAGAAATGCAACTCAAGAAAACTCTGAGATTCCATCTCACACCTCTCATAATGGCTAAAATCAAAAACTCAAATGACAGCACATGCTGGCTGGTGAGGTTGTGGAGAAATGGTAACAGTTGTCCATTGCTGGTGGGAGTGCAAACTTGTACAACCACTATGGAAATCAGTCTGGTGATACCTTAGAAAACATGGTATAGCCCTACCTCAAGACCCAGCCATACCACTTCTGGATATCCACCCAAACAATTCCTCACCAAACCACAAGAACATATCCTCATCTATGTTCATAGCAGCCTTATTTGTAATAGCTAGAAAACTGAAACATCCCAGATGTCCCTCAGCCGACAAATTGATAAAAAAAAAAAATTGTGGTACATTTACACAATGGAATACTACTGCTCTATCAGAAACAAGAAAATCATGCAATTTGCAGCCAAATGGCTAGAACTAGAAAAGTTCATCCTGAGTGAGCTAACCCAGATTCAGAAAGATGCACATGGCATCTACTCACTTATAATTTTATTTTAGATATATAATACAGGAAAACTATTCTACAACCAACACTCAAGTTTTCCCTAGGTTGCTGCGATTTCAGCCCCCAGTGCAAGAGGAAGCTCTTAGCCCTCATATGACTGCTGAAATGAGGGAGCTGATACATAGGGACACCCCATTCTGGAGGAGTGGGATGGGTGGGAGAAGGAAGAGAGCAATGAAGGGTGGAAAGAGAGCACTGTAATGGAGATGTAACTTGAAGTAATAAATAAACATAAAAAACCCTAGCATCTTAGTAACACATCTAGTTACTTAATCTTACTAACATAAGTAACATAAGTAATATCTTAGTAACAGTTTCATATTAGTAACATAGTGACCAGACTCTGTAAGCACTTTAAATTTTATTTAAAATAGAACCTTTCCTGTATTCTGGGCTTCCACTAAACCCTGAACCTTACTGATAGACTAAAAGTTTCAACCTACTATATCTTAATTCATAGTGAACAGAAGAGTTCTTATTGCCTCTTAAATTTCTAAACTGAAAGCTGTTTCCATTGGTCAAAAAAAAAATCTTGTGGAAAATATAACAAAAACTAATTGTTTAGGCAAAATGACAGGGAAACTTACAAGCAATTGAAAAGACAGGCTAAGATTTTATTATAGATTTTAGCCAAAACACTGAAAGATTCTTGTATAAATATTGTTCTAAATAAATACATATATTGGGCTGGAGAGATGGCTCAGCCATTAAAGGCTAGGATCACAACCAAAATAAATACATATATTGATCACTCTGATAATAAAAGAATAAAAAATGATTAATATATTACCACTGGACACTAAACTGAAGATTGTCAAAAGTTACCATTGGCATCAGAGAATATAACAAAAAATATAAATGCAAATAGATATAAGATATGGTTTCTGAAATAGCAAATGAGTTTTGAAATAATCACAAATTACAAATGTATTTTGTAATATTTGGTGACTATCTTTATATCTTAAGCTCTATCATAGTAAGCATGTATCCTTTATTGTAGAATACTGTTGTGAAAAATAGTCTTAAAATTATAAAATTTGAAACTAATCTTAAATACATTCTAAACTATTAATGTTATTCTATTCTCACTCTACATTAACAATGTGTAATATTGAGAACATTTTTTAAGGTCTTTTATAACTTCAAAAGGTGACAACCAAGATTTGTGTAATTTCTAGAAAAAAATTAAAACTGTAAATGAATTACTAGCACATAAAACTTGTAATGGAAAGTAACCATATTAATTGCCCTTCTATTTAGTCTTTAGCATTAGAATGCTTTGAAAGTTTACAGTCATCGAAACAGCTTATTGCCAACAAAATATGCACTCTCAAAATTACCATATGAACTCATTTAATCAAGCCATGGAATTACTTTAATGCAATTGTAGAAAATATGTAAATTATTGTATGTGCCATCATGTATGTGTATTAATGTTTTGTATATGTGTGTATTAAAATGCATGTGCATGTGTGCATGTGTATGCATGCATGTGAAGACTAATGGTCATAGTTGGATGTCTTCCTCAGTTGCTCTCTGCTTTAGTTTTTAGACAGATTCTCACGCTGAAACTACAGCTCACCACTTCAGCTAGGTTGTCTGAGCAGTGAGCCTCAAGGATCTAATCATCTAAGTGTCCAAGCCCTCCAATGTGCAGTACTAGCTGTTAAGTAGGTTTTGTGGATCTGAACCCAGGTCTACGTGCTTGCCCTGCCATCACTTTACTAACTGACTCATATCTCAGGTTCCTTAGTAATGTTTTAACAAATTCAGGTTCTTTTTTTAGTTCAAGTTGACTATGACCCATATTTATGCAGGATATTTTTTCTTATTAATAAATCAGTAATTACTCTTACTCTGTGGGCTATTGTTAATCATATTTTCAATATCAGTGTAATGTTCATGTTTTACCTTAGATGTGGCCAACTTATCAAAACTGTAAGGTTCAATTAAAAAAATCTTTCATTACACCTCAATAATAAATATCTAGAAGAAAGTTTAGTTTTTCTATAAATAATGTACAAGTATACAATTATATGTCTCAAAAGACATATTGAAATACAAATTAACAAAAAATATTTGGAAGCAGAATTACACACACACACACAGTGGGTTTGTGTGCCCACTGGTATACAATAGATATGCAGCTTTCTCCAAAGAAAACATGACTTCTTACAAAATAATTTGTCATCTATTTTTCCACGATGAACTAGTAGACTTCATGGTATTCATGAATCAATTCTAGATTTCATGAATATTCCCGTTTTGGACCACAGCAAGGGATAAAGATTCCTGATTCTTTCCTGCAAAGATACAAAGTTTATTTGCATTTACCACATTTACCAGCTTATTTGCTCCATGTGCTGTGGCTTTAGCCACCTTAAATTCCTCCTCCTTTCTTCTTTGTAAACTTTCTTGCTGAACAGATTTGATATTGCATTTGTCCTACTTGTATCCTAAACACATGCTTTTTTTTTTTTTAATGTCAAGTAATGTGTTGTTTCTCACCCAGTGCTTCTGTCAGGCTTCCCAAGGAGTAGCTGTGTTTTCTTAGCCATTGTAATGAAAAGTGGATCCATGAGCTTCCATCCTCCACACTCCATCCTCTTAGAGCCATCTTGAATGATAACACCAGAAAGATTTTCTACAACAGATACTCCACAGAAATAACTAAAATCATTATGTTAGTAATAACAAATATGACCCTCTAAGGCTCTGAAATTTGAGACACATACACTGATTTTACAATATGATATATTATGAAACATGTTATTCAAATATGGTAAAGGCATAAAATATATGACAAAAATTAGAAAAAATATTGCACATAAGTGTACAAAATTAAATACAAAAATCAGTGTTTTCTTTATGAAATGTCATTACTTATACAATTTCATAAATTATATGATGACTTGACACAAAACAACAATTATATGGCCACTTATTAATATGAGGAAGAGGAAGCTAGTTTCATACTTTCATGGTATTTTCTACCCACTCTTCCATAGCGATCCCTGAGCCTTTGGTGTGGGAGTGTTCTCTCGATGGATTCACTGAGGCCCCAAACACTGCATTTTGATTGACTGTTGTTTTCTGTAATAATCTCCAGTTGTTGAATAGAGAAGTTGTCTTTTTTTGAGGGGTGAAAATTATACTTATATGTGTGATAAGAGCAAATGATTGTAGATTGTTTTTAGTGATTATGCTGGTTTAGTAAATTATTTGTTGACGGTTGTCCACCAATAACCATGAGTTTACCCGTATTGAATAGATAGTTCTCTAGCTCCAGGCACAGGTTTTCTCTTTGGAAATTTTAAGATTTTTCTTTTCTAAAATCATTTAGTAATATTTAATAATGTCTTTTCTGAGCAGCTCAACCAGTTTTAAATTTGCTTGTTTTGAAAGAAGGTTAAGTACTAATAAATTATTAAGCAGTCTAAATGTATCAGATTCTGGGAGCCCAACTCTGCAATCTGATTTTAAGTTTTAAAAGGGTAGAAACCTCGTGGATAATATTTAAGTGAAGAAAATAAAGAATGAGAAAAATAGGAGCACAGCAAATGAACTTTTTTTCTGTAATTTGCAATATGAAGCAGTATGTCAATTAGTTTGGTATGATTTGCAAAGAAATTCATGATCCTGAACTTAAATTCTGCCATTTAAGACTCTGGGGATAATGGTTATCGTCAAACACACTTTCACATAAATACTGATTCTGAAAACTGAGATGTATGTTAGAATACATAATTAGTAGTTGGTTCAAGTAGATACAGCTTAGGGGACCTTTTCAAAGTTTAGAGAAGAGAAAGTTTGACATAAATTGCCAAGATGAAATCAGTAGCTGATAGTAAAATGAAAGAGAAATAGTTTATTTAATGGTGCTAATACTTTCTCAAGATCAGATATTGTATATAACTGTCAAATATTTATTGCAGAGTCAATTCATATTAAAAAATGACCAAAATGTTTTCTTAAATCTCTTGGGTCCCTTATGAAATAAAGAAAATGATACAGAGGTTGACAGTTTTTTATAAGGACACGTTTAAATGATTCCAAGAAATAACATAATCTAACAAGAACTATTTAAATACTATAAGGTTTATATTATGTTTTGTTTGGTATTAATATATAAATTTATTATTTATTATAGGATTCTATTTTATTGAAGAAAAGTCAGAATTAAAATAAACTTCATTCAGAAAAATACAAGTTATTCACTTCACAACAACTTTAATGAGTTTTGATTTTTTATTCATATTTATTGGCATAATTCCCATTTGATCATCAAGTCTTTTTATATTTCTTCTTCCAGGAACAAATTAGATTTATCAGTTCTGGAGGCTCCACACATCAGAAAGTTTTCTAGTCACCCATTGTCTCTGACAGTTGATGCTAGAGCACTGGATCTTAATGTTCTGTCCCTTTAATATAGTTCCTAATATGATCCCCAACAATAAAAGTATTTTGTACCTACATCACACCTGCAATTTTGGTACTGTTATGAATCATAATGTAACTATCTGAAATGCAGACTATTTGATATGCAACCCCCAAAGAGGTCAGGAACCACAGATTGAAAGCTGTTGTCCTAGAGTTACAGGTAGCTGTGATCCACCTAGTGTGGGTACTGGATTATCTGGGAAAATAGAAAGCATTGTTAAGTGCTGAAGCATCTGCTAAGCTTCTATGGTTACTATTAGCTATTTAATTTTATTTCAGAAATCAACCTCAATTCATTTACAATACTTTAAATTAGCAATATACATGATTTTATTTCACTTACTTGTGTCTGTTATATTTTCCTCAGATTATATATTCCTCAAATTTAAGACATAGAGCCTTAGCACAGGGTCAATGAAAACAATATGAGGTTAGCAAGTAAAGGCTACAGGGAACTTTAAGAATGAACCAAACTGTTATTATTATTTACTTCCTAATTCTAATTCTTACTAATCACCCACATTTCAAAATGTAAATATTAGTTTCAAAAAATCATGTAAACAAATATAAATGATATTTGTAATGTGATGTTGATTGCAATATTTAACAATTAAGTAAGAAAATGATTTCAAAAAAATTAATGAATCATAAAGTTGTTATGACTAGAGCAGTCTAGAAATTTAGGCCACTGTTTAGATAATGGGGTCTGACTGGGAGATCTTTAGCCAAATTAAACACAAAACATAATAATAATAAAAGATGGAATTGCTTATTTTGATAAAAACAAAAACAAAGCAAAACATTATTCTAGGACTGGAGAGATAGCTCAGCAGTTAAGGGCACTGGCTGCCCTTCCAAAGGACCCGAGATCAAATCCCAACACCCACATGGCAGTTTACAGCTGTCTGTAATTGTCAGGCATGGTGGCATATGCCTTTAATGCCAGCATTTGGGAGGTAGAGGCAGGCAGATCTCTGCGAGTTCAAGGCCAGGCTGGTCTACAAAGTGAGTCCATGAGAGCCAGGGCTACACAGAGCAACCCTGCCTCAAAAAACAAAACAAAACAAAACAAAAAAAAACAACAGCAACAACAAAAGATTATTCCAATTGCCTCTGCTAGCATTTATTGAAACTTGTTAAAAATCAGTATTAGTTTGACTCATATTGCTTAGATTCATATTAACATTTGGAAAACAGAAATCATCTGATCCACTACTGCTCTGGGATTCTGTAATCCAAGTATTGTCAAGGAACATGTTCTAGAGTAATATTGAGATAAACTTCATCTATTTGTTAATATTAAACTTCTAAAGATCTGGTGATTCTACCATTAAATGATAGCTAGCTCCTTTTCCATCCTTAGCTAATCTCCTATTTATTCAGAAAAAATTGGATTTAAAATTTTCAAATTATCTCTATCATATTTACTTGAAATATTGATGGAGATTTCAATTCCTTTGTCACTATTATATTTTAGTGGATCACACTCTTACTCCCACATATATGATATAATTTGATTTGAGCAATATTGTCTTTGAAACCTTTTAAATAAATTCTAGTAAGTATAACAATTGCCAGAATATTTTCTTTTTATATTTTGCTTGGCCCCTTGTTCTGTGGTCATTTTGTCTGTGTGCTAGAAATGTTTATGATATCCCAGGAACATGTGCTACTGATCAATTTTAAATAATGTCAGGAATTCAAGCCTGTTGAAATTAGGTTAAATTCCCTTTTACTCCTGACACTTTAGGATTTTTGTTCATAAACCAGACAAATGAAATGTTCCTTGGATTTGAACATCTTGTCTGAACTTTGACTCTCATTAAGACTGAGTAGGCATCTATAGTTGGATTTTAGCCATATAGTCCAGGGTAATTATACTACAACTAATGCACCAAAGGGAACAGGAACATAGACTTTTTCCTGTCAATGAGACACTTTGCCCTAGTGGTGCTGCCTTGTAGGACCCCAGTGTATGAAGAGGCTCTTGGCCCTCATATGACTGCTGAACTTGGGCAGGGGACTAATATATAGGGACATTCCACTCCAGAGGAGTGGGATGAAAGTGATAGGGGGTAGAGGGTGGGAGGGCGGAACTGGAAGGGGTGGAAAGAGGACATTGTGATGAAGATATAACCTGAAGTAAAAATAAATATATTTTTTTAATTGCTGTCTAAAAAGGACAAAACTTGGAAGCAGGTAAATTGACAGCCTAGCCTAGCTCTACCAAGATAGGGTAAGCAAGTCCTTCATAGTTTCTGCTTTATAATAAATGTATGCCAGAGAAATGGGGACAAATGGCTGAAAATTGATTCTGTAGTGTATAGAGAGAAAATGGGAATTCTCCAGGCAGCCACTGGTATGTCATTTCTTAGTTTTGGAAGCTTCAGGCCCTGTACTTCCTATATAATCAGACATATTTACCCCTCTCAGGTCTCTGAGGTAGTTGAAGACTAGATAGCTAGAGACTCATAGTTAAATTTTGAGTTGTTTTGGAATCAAGAGGGTGTTCTGGATCTAAGAAGATGTTTTTAAAATTGTGATGCAAGTTAGTATGAAAGCTGAGTTAGATATAGAAGTTTAAATTTATGGATATGGTAAGAGAGTAGAAGGTTAAAGTCAGGTGCCAAATACATATGGATTGGACATTGGGAATGTATGTTAAGTCATATAACTCTCATAATTGTGGCCTATTTATTTCTGTTGCTTTTTATTGTATTTATTGTTATAAGAGAAAGAAGCATTTGTTGGACTGAAAGGGGGAGCTCTTGGGGAGAAAAGATATACCTTAAACTTAAAAAAAAGGGGAAGAGGATGGGGGATTGAGGGGGAGGAGGGTGGGAGGGTGGGTCCAACCGGAGGGGTGAGTAGGGAGGGGATTGTGATTGAGGTGTAACTTGAAGATATAAAAAATAAATTTAAAAATGTTAGAAAACAAACAAAAACAAAAATAAAATTAAGGATTCAAAGAAAAAAAGAAGACCATCCTAACAAACAGTGGACTTTATTTGTGTTCATAATATTAAACAGGTTAAACTGAGTGGAAGTATAAGTATATTTATTTGTCAATTTATCATTATATTGAATGTAGTATTTGTGTATATGAAATACTTTTTTAATAAAAGTAAGAAATTATAGTGGTGATATAAGATGGCGGCGGCCCACGCTGATGCATTTTGATCTTGGGGAAAACAGCCCCAAAGCCACTCAGTCATATGGCACTGTGCAAAAATCTGAGTGACTCCACCCACCTGGGTTTCACTCAGCTACCCAGGTCTCTGGCCAGGACTCTTCCCTGACCATACCACCAGAGCCACTGCAGGCTGAACACTCAAGGTGTAACATAGAGACCTGTGTCTTGGGAGCAGTGAAACAATCCAGGGCCATTCCTCATTGCCTGGGAATAGGCTGCACCGGCTCACAGTACATCTGGCTATTAGATGCACATTGACAGGAATCGGGAACCCCCACCAGGAGAGACCTGTGGGAGTGCCACAAACTCTTAGCAGCACAGGGCGGGCTAAAGATTCCACAGTTCCACAACGCATCAGCCCAGCGGCCAGCGGGTCCACAGCTACATTTTGGAAAGCCCAGACATATCTGTGCGCCCCCAGAGGGGTGCTAGACAGGTCCCTCTATTGGATTTACAGTCATTGGGGAAAAACGCTGCAGCTGGCTTGAGCAACTGGATACTCTTCCGGCTACAGGTTATGCTCGACTGCAGTGTACATGAACTTGGATGACAGTGGCCCAATTTGCCAGTATCCAAAGCCAGCTCCATACAGACATAGACGGAGCAGGGAGACTGGCAGAAAAGGCTACAGGGTTGGAAGGCAGATTTGCCCAAAACCAACCCTGGGCAAACTGTGAGGTCTTTATTATTATTATCAGACTTTTTGGTAGTACTGTCCCTTCTGGCGGGAAAACAGAGCTTAAGCATATATAGCTCCACCCACTGGATCAGTGAGGTTTCGGTCTGGGAGCCACTGCTGAGTGACCCCCTTTACAGGCATGGAGTCAGGTCTTCTCAAGACTCCAACAGGCCTTGGGACCTCCAAAGTCTACAGAATCTGTGCCTGAACCCACAGGACCATACCACCAGAGCCACTGCAGGCTGAACACTCAAGGTGTAACATAGAGACCTGTGTCTTGGGAGCAGTGAAACAATCCAGGACCATTCCTCATTGCCTGGGAATAGGCTGCACCAGCTCACAGTACATCTGGCTATTAGATGCACATTGACCCTGACAACCACCTGTGAGCAGCCCGGGAGGACCACAAGCATGGTCCAACACTTAAGCTGCAGGGGAGCTACAACCCCACCCAATAACCTGAGGCCTTCCAACCAGCGCTCTCATCTATAGGAAGATCAGTTGGATCCCAGGAATCTACAGGAACACATCACCATCACAACCCCTCACCTGAGTCCCCAGTTGGGATGAAATAGGAAGGGGTGAGCTCTTGGAGACATTCTGAGAACCTCCACACAAGGCCCCATACAGCCAGTGGAAAGAGACAGATCGCCAAGCAATTTGACTGCTACACCAAAGTGTCCCCTTTGGATCCAAGCACAGAAGACAACAGGAGCAGACAGCTAAGGACATCCAAATGGCTAAAGTTCAGAGAAAAAACAGAAACAACAGAAGTCAGGGAGAGATGACTCCAACAAAACACAACTATGCTAGTACATCAAGTCCTGAACACCTCACCACAGCTGATACACACGAAAACGATGACAATTCTACCATATGGAAAGTGATAGAGTCCCTTCAAGAAGAACTTAAATCTATGAAGGAATTCAAAGAAGCAACTGTAACTGTACTTTTAAATTATTATTTAACACTTATTTACTTATTACTAAATTCACTTATAACAAACACCAACAATTTCTTAACTATTAATCCTATAAACTCCTACAACCCCTTTAACCTATCCACTAAACCTACTGATAATTATTTTTCTAACCTTTTAGAATGATAGAGTATCTGGGGCAGGTCCTCAGTCGTCAGGAACACAGTCTTTTTTGTAGATTCTTTAACGCACTTAGCAGTCCTTTTTCTGGATCTCTCAGATGCAGGTTCGTCAGGGTAAGTTGGTTATTGCAGTCTCACCTTAAATAAGGCTTCATGCTTTCTTCTCTGTGGGAGACCCCAGCTGTCTGCAGGCCAACTTACTTCTTTTGAATCAGGAACTCAGCTGCTCTGCCTCAGTCCTTAAAGCCAGGCACAGTTTCCCCTAGGCCACTGATCGGACAGATCAAACCCCTCCAGGCAAAAGCTGAGCCACAGGGTCCAGTCCTTGGCCTTTTGGTGTCTTGCTCAGGCTTTCTTTGCTCACCGGCTTCTTTCTGCTTCAGGGAGAGAGCTGGCCATCAATGGCCAGCCCTTTTTTCAGCAGGACTCATAGGATGAGTTCTCTAGCATCAGGGGCCTCTTCTCTCTCTGGGCTCCATGCACTGTCCTTAAATAGGAGGAACTCCGTTTCAGCTTAATTTGGGCTCCTCCCACTTAGCAGCTGAAAACAATGTCAGGCCAGATACTTTGTTTCTTCAAGTCTATTGAGTCTTTCCTGTTTTTCCTGACTTCAACCTTGTTTTTCAGTCTATTAAATCTTTCCTGTTTTTCCTGACTTTATGCTGATAATGCTCTTCAGGCCCCGAATTAAGAGACAGTATCAGAAACTCCTATATATTTTCTAAATCTAATTTAGCTAACCCCTACAAGCAACAATTTCACAAGTGAAAGCAATGGATAATACCATCAGAGAGCTCCAAGACAAGGTGGATCAAATTGAATAGGAAAGAGACAGGGCAATGAAAGATTTCCAGGCAAAGACAAGCAAATTGGAGCAGGAAATGTACAAAACGAATAAATTCATTCAAGGCATGAAAATGTAAATGGATGCAATAAAGAAAACACAGTCAGAGTTAAAAGTGGAAATGGAGAATCAAGGGAAGAGAACAGGAACTACAGATACGAGTATCAAAAACAGGATACAAGAGATGGAAGACAGGATCTCAGGCATGGAAGATTAGACAGAAGAAATCAGTACAACATCCAAAGAAAATGAGAAAGCTAAAAAAAAATCTCTCACCCACAACATCCAAGAAATCAAGGACTAAATGAAAAGACAGAACCTAAGAATTATAGGCATAGAGGAAAGAGAAGACTTCCAACTCCAAGGTCCAGGAAATATCTTCAACAAAATCATAGAAGAAAACTTCCCAAACCTAAAGAAAGAGATGCCAATAAAAATCCAAGAGGCTTACAGAACAACAAATAGATTAGATCAGAAAAGAAACTCCTCTCGCCACATAATAATAGAAAATCCAAATGTACAGGACAAAGAAAGAATATTAAAAGCTGTAAGAGAAAAAGGTCAAGTCACATACAATGGCAGACCCATCAGAATTACACCTATCTTCCCCTCAGAAACTTTAAAAGCTAGAAGGGCCTGGACAGATGTCCTACAAGCCCTGAGAGAACATAGGAGCCCAGCCAGACTACTATACCCAGAAAAACTCTCTATTAACATAGATGTAGAAAACAAGTTATTCCATGACAAAATCAAATTTAAACAAAATCTACCCACAAACTCAGCCCTATAGAAGATCCTAGAAGGAAAATTCCAACCCAGAGAAGATAACTACACCCAAGAAAACAGAGGAAATTCAAAACTCCACAGCAACTAAACCAAAAGAAGCACAGGACAACCACCTATACAAAAATAATGGGATATATCAACCCCTGGTCACTAATATCCATAAACAACAATGGACTCAACTGGCCAATATAAAGACAGAGATTTACAGATTGGATCCGTAAACAAGACACATCATTTTGCTGCATACAACAAACACATCTCACTATCAAAGATAGACACTGTCTCAGAGTAAAGGGCTGGGAAAATATTTTCCAAGCAAATGGACCCAGGATGCAAGCTGGAGTAGCCATCCTAATATCAAACAAAATACATTTCCAACTGAAGTTAATAAAAAAGGTAAGAGAAGGTCATTACATACTTGTTAAAGGAAATATTCATTAAGAGGACATCTCAATATTGAACATCTATGCCCCAAATACAAAGGCACCTACATTTGTAAAAGAAACGCTTATAAAACGTAAATCGCATATCAATCCCAACACATTAGTAGTGGGAGACTACAACACCCCACTCACAACAATGGACAGATCATCAAGATAGATGCCAAACAGAGAAATAATGAGTCCAACAGAGATCATGAACCAAATGGGCCTAACTGATATCTACAGAACGTTTCATCCAAACACAAAAGAATACACCTTCTCAGCACAGATCCTTCTCCAAAATTGATCATAGTGTCAGACACAAAGATAGCCTCAACAGATACAAGAAAATTGAAATAAACCTTTGTATCATATCAGACCACCATGGAATAAAGTTGGACTCAATAACAGAAACAACAGAAAGCCAACACACATGGAAATTGAACAACTCTTTACTGGATGACTACTGGGTCAGGGAAGAAATAAAGAAGGAAATCAAAGACTTCTTAAAATCCAATGATAATGAAGGCTCAACATACCCAAACCTATGGGACATAATGAAAGCTGTGTTACCAGGAATGTTCATAGCACTAAGTGCATTCAAAAAGAAAATTGTGACAGCTCATATTAGCAAATTAACAGCTAAACTGGGTGAATTGGAAAAAAAAAAAAAAAGAAGCAAACACTGCCAAGAGGAGCCGAAGGCAGAAGGCAGGAAATCATTAAACTTAGGGCTGAAAACAACAACTTAGAAACAAAAAGAACTATAAAATGATCACTGAAACCAAGAGTTGGTTCTTCGAGAAAATAAAAAAAAATAGACAGACCCTTAGCCAAATTAACTAAAAAGCAGAGGGAAAAAGCACAAATCAACAAAATCAGAAATGAAAAGGGAGAAATTACAGCAGACATTGAGGAAATCCAGAGAATATTTGGGTCCTACATTAAAAAACTATACTCCACCAAATTTGAAAACTTAAGCAAAATGGACAATTTTCTTGATAGACACCACCTACCGAAGCTAAATCAAGATCAGATTAACAGAATACACAGCCTTATAACCCTAAGGAAATAGAAACAGTCATTAAAAATCGCCCAACCAAAAAAAGCCCAAAGCCAGATGGCTTTAGCACAGAATTCTACTGGACCTTCAAAGAGGAGCTAACAACAAAACTCTTCAAATTCTTTCACCAAATAGAATCAGAAAGAACACTGCCGAAGTCATTCTATGAGGCCACAGTCCCCTGATTCCTAAACCACACAAAGACCCATCAAAGAAAGAGAACTTCAGACCAATCTCCCTCATGAACCTAGATGAAATAATACTTAATAAAATACTAGCAAACCGAATTCAAGAACACATCAAAAGTATCATACACTATGATCAAGTAGGCTTCATCCCAGCAATGCAGGGATGGTTCAACATACGAAAGTCTATCAACGTCATTCACCATATAAACAAGATGAAAGAAAAAAAAAAACACATGATAATTTTGCTAGATGCAGAAAAAGCATTTGACAGAATCCAACACCCATTCAGGCTAAACGTTCTGGAGAGAATGGGCATACAAGGACTGTACCTAGAAATAATTAAGGCAATATACATCAATCCAGTGGCCAACATCAAATTAAATGGAGAGAAACTTGAAGCATTTCCTCTAAACTCAGGGACAAGACAAGGATGCCCACTTTCACCATATCTCTTCAATATAGTACTAGAAGTTCTTGCTAGAGCCATAAGATAACTAAAAGATGTCAAGGGGATACAAATTGGAAACAAAGATGTCAAATTATCCCAATTTGCAGATGATATGATGGTATACATAAGCGACCCAAAAATTCTAACAGAGAACTCTTACAGTTGATAAACACCTTCAGCAAGGTAGCTGGATAAAAAATTAATTCAAAAAAATCAGAGGCCCTTCTTTATACAACAAACAAATGGACTGAGAAAGATATAAGGCAAACAACCCCCTTCACAATAGACACAAACAATATAAAATACCTGGGGGTAACTCTAACCAAGCAAGTAAAGGACCAGTAAAACAAGAACTTCAAACTCTTGAAGAAAGAAATGGAAGAGGCCTTTAGAAGATGGAAAGATGTCCCATGCTCATGGATAGGTAGGATCAACATAATAAAAATGGCCATCCTACCAAAAGCAATATTTAGTTTCAACCAATTCCTATCAAAATACCAACACAATTCTTTATAGACCTGTAAAAAGCTATTCTCAATTTCATACGGAACAACAAAAATCCCAGAATAGCTAAATCAATCCTGTACAATAAAAAAACATCTGGAGGTATCACCATCCCAGATTTCATGCTATACTACAGAGCAATAGTGTGAAAAACAGCATGGTACTGGTATAGAAACAGACCAGTAGATCAATGGAATCAAATTGAAGACCCAGAAATGGACCCACATACCTATGGCCACCTAATTTTTGACAGAGATGCCAAAACTGCACAATAAAAAAAGGACAGCATCTTCAACAAATAGTGCTAGTCCAACTGGATTTCCACTTGTAAGAATGAAATTAGACCCATACTTATCACCTTGTACAAAACTTAAGTCCAAGTGGATCAAAGACCTTAACATAAGGCCGGTCACACTAAATCTACTAGAAGAAAAAGTGGGAAAAACCCTTGAATTCATTGGCACAGGTGACAACTTCCTGAACAGAACACCAACTGCTCAGGACCTGAGACCATCAATCAATAAATGGGACCTCATTAAACTGAAAAGCTTCTGTAAGGCAAAAGACACTGTCATTCAAACAAAACGGCAGCCTACAGACTGGGAGAAAATCTTCACCAACCCCACATCTGACAGAGAGCTAATATCCAAAATCTACAAGGAACTCAAGAAACTAAATGCCAAGAAACCAAATAATCCAATCAAAAAACGGGGAATGGAGCTAAATAGAGAATTCACAAAGGAGGAATCCCTAATAGCTGAGAGGCACTTGAAGAAATGCTCAACATCCTTACTCATCAGAGAAATGCAACTGAAGATGACTCTGAGATTCCATCTCACACCTGTCAGAATTGCTAAGATCAAAAACTCAAATGACAGCACATGCTGGTGAGGGTGTGAAGAAAGGGGAACCCTCCTCCAATGCTGGTGTGAGTGCAGGCTTGTGCAACCACTATGGAGGTCAGTCTGACGATATCTTAGAAAACTTGGAATAGCTTTGCCTCAGGACCCAGCCATACCACTTCTGGGTATAAACCCAAATGTCTCCTCATGGAATCATAAGGAAGTTTCCTCATCTATATTCGTAGCAGCCTTATTTGTAATAGCTAGAAACTGGAAACAACCCAGATGTCCCTCAACGGATGAATGGATTAAAAAACTGGTACATCTACACAATGGAATATTACTCAGCTATCAGAAACAATGAAATTATGCAATTTGCAGCCAAATGAATGGAACTAGAGAAGCTCATCCTCAGTGAGCTAACCCAGACTCATAAAAATGCAAATGAGTTCTATTCACTTGTACTTGGATTTTGGCTGTATAGTGCAAGATAACTATATAGCACCAACACATCAAAGGGAACAGGAACAAAAACTTTGTTACCTGTAGGTGGACACTTTGCTCTAGTGGTGTTGGCATGTAGGCCCCCAATGCATTAGGAAGCTCTTAGCCCTCCTATAACTGCTAAATTGAGGAAGGACTGATATGTAGGGACAACCCACTCTGGAAGGTGGTGTGAGGGGGAAAGGGAGGAAGGGTGGGAACAGGAGGGTTAGAAAGAGTGTACTGTGATGGAGATGTAACTTGAAGTAATAAATACACATAAAATTTTTGTGTAGAAAAAAGGAAATATTGCAGGACACACTGTAGCATAGTGTAGCTTCCACAGTTTTATATATATGCTTTTTTTGTTTTGTATTTTTGTTTGGTTGGTTTTTGTTTTGTTTTATTTTGTGTTTTTTACTATTGGGAGAGATGCAAGGGTGGAAGGCAGGTCTGAGAGGTGGGGATATGAATGGGAACAGGGTGTATGATGTGAAGTTCACAAAATAAAAACCAATAAAAGGATTTTAGAAAGAAGACTGAGTGGGAAGCCTGCTGTGAGATTATGTCCTCTGGATACCTATAAAATCTCTCTCTCTCTCTCTCTCTCTCTATATATATATATATATATATATATATATATATATATATATACATATATTTATTTATTCATCCTTCTCAGGTCTCTGATGTGGTTGAAGACTAGATAGCTATAGACTCATAGTTAAATTTTGAGTTGTTTAGGAATCAAGAGGGTGTTCTGGATCTAAGAAGATGTTTTTAAAATTGTGATGCAAGTTAGGATGGAAGCTGAGATGAATATAGAACTTTAAACTCATGGAAATGGTTGCATTAAATAATGTTAAAGTCAGTACCAAATACGCATATACTGGACATTGGGAATGTATGTTAAGCTTTATAATTCTCATAATTGTGGCCTAATTATTTTTGTTGCTTTGTATTATATTTATTGTTATAAGAGAAAGAGCTTTTGTTGGACTGAAAGGGGGAGCCATTGGGGGAAAAAAGATACACCTTAAACTTAAAAAAATAAAGGAAGCAGATGGGGGGACGAGGGGAAAGGGTGTGGGAAGGTGGACCGGAGGGGTGAGTAGGGAAGGAATTGTGATTGAGATGTAATTTGAAGAAATTAAAAATTTTTTCAAGTAAAAAAATTAAGAAAAAACAATTGTATAAAATACACTGTAAAATTTCCTAGGATTCTGTCTTCTAATTCTTTACACCTCAATTTGTTTCTGTCCAAAATTGTCTCTGAAAATGTTTCATTATTTCATAATTTTAAACTTTATCCTAATTTTAAAAATCTAATTCATGTTGTGCTGTGGACTGATTTATCTCATTTAACCCAAAAATCAGATTTTAGAAGCAGTTTCTGTTGACATATATTTAATCATATATATTCTGTCTTAATATATGCACATGGATGTTTAAAATTTTGTATGTACTCTCTGTAGCTGATATACTCCACTTAGTGCAAAAATGATTTCTACATTTTGAGGTATATGTCTCAGTAATATACTATTGTAGAAAGTTTATTAAGTTTTTTATGATAGTAATGTTTGTTATTGATCTGAAAGTCAAAAGCATATGAATTAAGGATATAAGATGTTATTTTTGATGGGCTATTTGAGGGTTCTAGGCATTAATTAATTTATTTCAGTAAGACAAAAAATGTTCAGTTTCTTGCTTTCTTACTCTACATTGTTCACTGACTGGTCAGCTTTCAGAACTTTGAGCTTATTCTTTTCATTTTTTTTTTTACAACTATCATGTTATTTAAACTAAGCATAAAGTCTCAATTCTGTCAGTGAGGTAAAACAAAAGCAATCATTTCTTAAAATATTTCCCTGCTTGCCTTTTAAAATGTAACAAGTATTCATCTTTCAGAATTCAGATTTGATACTCCCAAAAGACAGAGAGAGAGAGACTATATTACCGCCTACCAAAAATATTATCACCCTGATTTTATACTAAAAGTAATATAGCTTGTAAACTTTTCCTCATAACTGTCAAGTCAAATAAGTGTTTCTGTTTAGTCAAGTTTACTCAATTGTTAAAAGAGCACCTAGTAGCCAATATGACTACTTGGAAAGTATCATGCCATTTCCCGTAAAAGCAGCCACAAAATTTTAAAGGATTTTTTCCTTGTAACAGTACTTTTATGGAAAAATGAAAAGATACTCTATAATTAACCTTTCCTTTTTGTTGTCCCACATAATGCTGTCTTAATTTTTTGCTGCAAATTCACCACTTTTGATTTTTGCTTTCTTGAGCATTAATTGTCAACCAGTACAAGCATAGCTTATTTCAAAATTAAATTAATAATGTACTGTGCTGATTGAGAGAGTTAGCTGTAAGTGCCAAGTTAACACTACCTAGAATTATAAGGGATTGTCTTTTCTGGGTTGACCTGCATAGATTGCAATGGGAAGTTCTTCTATTAATTCAATTAATTGGTGGGAAAGGATCTGGCACACTGATGGCTGCATCATTATCAGCCTGTTGGTCCATGTCTTTGCAGGAGTGGAACACAAAAAAATAATGAAGCTGGGATGCAGAGATGCACACATTTATTTCCTTATGCTCCTGACTATGGATACAATGTTACTGTGTGCTCCAGGGTCTTGCCATTATCATTTCCCTACAATGATGACTTTCTTCAGTAATTATCTTTTTAAAAGGGAATTATTCTTGTCAAAGTGAATTATGACTCTGTCACTGGCCATATATAAGCCTAATAGATTGACCTTTTAAATAATATTGCAGTCAAATATTTCTTAGACTGAGTCAGGTAATGATCTAGGCTCTGTTTTTAGAGAATAATTAGTAATTTCTTAGTTAAATCACTTTAACAAAACCTTACTAATCTAAAAGCGCATTATCTCATTCTGCATAATATAATGTAGCACAAGTGAGTCACCATTTGCCATATTCTCTAGTTTCATTGCCATTAAGAAACTGGACAATAAATCACAACATCAATTTGGCAAATGAAATCATATAATGATGAGCAAGCTTTACTGACTGATCGTTAGAGCTCACTTTCAGTTAGATCATAATGGAATATTTTAGCAAGTACTTCAAGAATATTTAACCTAAAAGTCTTTTTAGTATTGCTTTAAACATAACTACCTACTAAACTGTATTTCAATAAATGACTTCTGAGAATATTTCTTATGTGCTGATTAAATTTTGTGAACTTCATGCAACTAGACGGATCTGGGAAGAAGGACTCTTGTTTAAGGAAATGCCTCCCTCAGATTACCCTGTGATCATCTATGGCATTTTCTTAATTAATGGTTTTTTTTGGGACTGCCTAGCCTACTGTACTTATTGTTAGCTTGAACAAGATGTTCTAGATTATATGAAAAAGCAAGCTGAAATATCTACAAAGAGAAAGTCACTGAGGAACATTTCTCCTTGATCTCTCTTTCAGTTCATGCCTCTAAATCCCTACCTTGAGTTGACCAACATGTGATATGGTCACCTACCTCAGGAAAAAATTGCTACAAATATGTTTAAAATGAAATAAACCCATTGCTTCCTAGGTTGGTGTTGTATGTGTTTTATCATGGCTACTGAGAGGTAAACTCAGACAATTTATGAATTGAGTGATATTTAAGGTATGGTATGGAAACCTAATACAGTGGAAATCACCTATAATATAAGAAGGCAATCCTAATGAAGTCTCCAAATAATGGGGAAGTAATATGGGGAGTCCCAACTGACCATCTCTTGTCAACAAAGTTTCCAGTACCAGAACTGTGTTATACCCAATTAAGTTTTTGGGCAAAGGGGTTCCATGGAAATGTACAAACAACCCAGGATGTTGCTGAGACAATAGGTTGCTCCACACCAACTGAAAACAAGGCCCCATTGCTGAGCACAATACCCACCTGGTACCTACATAGAACATACCCACCTGGTACCTACATAGAACCTTCACCATTACATCCTAGTGTCTTCACTACAGGTAGGTACTTAGCATACTTCCAAAAGAGAAATGTAAGCATCAGCATAGCCACAAACCTTTTGATGTACAATGCTGTCCTTCTTGAAAAATATGCTAGGCCAATGGTTGTACAAAGCTTGTGGTTAACTAAGAAATGTCTGATTTTACATATGGCCCACTTCACAAAATGGAATGCATACCCAACACTGCTTGTGTGACAAAGTACCAGAGACTAAAATCCTAGAAACCTAGGCTAAAGCAAAATACTTCTGGTCTTCAAAAAAAAGTAGTAATAAAATGACTCTTAATGATATTCTGCTCTACTAACAGACCAGCTACTTGCTCAGCCATCATCAGAGAAGCTTCCTACTGCAGCAGAAATACAGAAGCCTACAGACAAACCACACACATTCACACACACACACACACACACACACACACACACATACACACACAGAGAGAGAGACAGAGTGAGAGAGAGAGAGAGACAGAGAGAGGGAGGGAGGGAGGGAGAGAGGGAGGCAGGGAGGGAGAGACACACAAACATACACACACACACACACACACACACACACACACACACACACACAGAGAGAGAGAGAGAGACCTTTAAATGAGATATCTCCATGAAATCTCTCCCCTCAGAGCTCAGGGGTATCCTTTGGAAAAGGAGGCATAAAGAATGTAAGAGACAGAGGGGATGGAGGACATCAGGAATTTGAGGCCCTCTAAATCAACTGAACAAAGCTCACATGAATTCACAGAGACTGAAGCAACACTACAGGGCCTGCATGGATCTGTACCAGGTTCTCTGGATATATATTATAGCTTTTAGTTCAGTATTTTTATAGGACTTCTGAGTGTGTGAATGATTAGGTTTCTGGTTACTGTGCCTTCTCTTTTAATGTAGATTTGCCTTGTCCAACTTCCATGTAATTTTTTTTGTTTTATCTGATATTATTTTATTTTGTTATGTTTTGTTGTTATCTATTAGAAGCCTGTTCTTTCCTAATAAGAGACAATAAAAAGGAGTAGATTCAAGTGGGTGGAGAGGTGGGGTAGAATGTAGAAGAGGAAAGGTAGAGCACAGTGTCTTTTACCTTACAGAAGCTTTTCAGTTTCATGAGGTCCCATTTATTGATTGTTGGTCTCAGGTCCTGAGCTGTTGGTGTTCTGTTCAGGAAGTTGTCACCAGTGCCAATGAGTTTGTGTTCTCCCCACTTTCTCTTTTAATAGATTTAGTGTTTCAGGCCTTATATTAAGGTCTTTGATTGACTTGGACTTAAGTTTTATACAAGGTGATAAGTATGTGTTTAATTTCATTCTTTTACATTTTGACATCCAGTTAAACCAACACCATTTGTTGAAGATGTAGGTATGTAGGTTCTCACACCTGTCAGAATGGCTAAGACCAAAAACTCAAAAGACAGCACATGCTGGTGAGATTGTGGAGAAAGGGGAACACTCCTCCTTTGCTGGTGCGGATGCAAGCTTGTACAACTACTATGCAAATAAGTCTGGTGATATCATAGAAATCTTGGAATATCTCTACCGGAAGACACAGACATACCACTTCTGGATATACATTCAAATGATTCCTCGCCAAACCACAGGACGTTTCCTCATCTATGTTCATAACAGCCTTATTTGTAATAGCTAGAAACTGGAAATAACCCAGATGTCCCTCAACTGAGGAATGGATAAAAAAAGAAAGAAAAAAAATACTGTGGTACATTTACAATGGAATACTACTCAGCTATCAGAAACAAGGAAATCATGCAATTTGCAGTCAAATAGATGGAACTAGAGAAGCTCTTCTTGAATGAGCTAACTCAGGCTCAGAAGGATGCACATGGCATCTATTCACTTATAATCGGATTTTAGCCATATAGTACAGGATAACTAGACTACAACCAATGCACCAAAGGGAACAGGAACATAGACTTTGTTACCTGTCAATAGACACTTTGCCCTAATGGTGCTGCCTTGTAGACTTCCAGTGTATGAGGAGGCTCTTGGCCCTCATATGATTGCTGAACAGGGACAGGACCGATATGTAAAGACACTCCACTCTGGAAGTGTGGGATGGAAGGAAGAGGGGGTAGAGGGTATGAGGGCGGGACTGGTTGAGGTGGAAAGAGGGTACTGTGATGGAGATGTAACCTGAAGTAATAAATAAACAGAAAAAAAGTCTAGCACTGACAGAGAATAACATTGATTAAAATTTAAAGTAAACTTTTAAAAAATGATAGACTAAATAGTTGTAGTCTCACAGTTAAATTTTAAGTTGTTTAGGAATTAAAAGGACATTCTAGGTCTAAGAAGGTATTTTTTTAAGTTGGTAATACAAGTTAGGATGTAAAATGAGTTAGGTATATAATTTAAACTAATAGAGATAGATAATAGAATATTATTATCATTTGCCAAATATGTATGGGTTGAACATTGAGAATGTATGTTATACCTTATAATTCTCATATATGTGACCTAATTATTAAAAAAAAAGCAAAATTTGAGTTCTGGGAGAAGGGGTGGAGGACAGGAGGGTGGGCCCGGGAGGAATGAGGGAGAGGACTGTGATGGAGATGTAAATTGATGTAATTAATAAACTTTTTTAAAAATGATATGCAGCATAAATATGTGTGACTTCAAGTCATTCTTACATTTCTAAGCATTTTTAATCTAGGGTATTACTAAGTTCATAAGGAATAGGAGATAAGTTACTCTGAGGGTTATCAGAGCTTGAGAAGTAGTGAAAACTTGCAGCCACTTCTCTTAGTTCTATTGAATTATAAAAGAAAGCTCAAGTAAAACTTAGAAATGTCATTCTGAATTTACACATCTAACAATCTATGGCCTTATTCTTCAGATTTTTGACAGTTGTTGCCTCAAGTAGACTTATCAAGAAGTTTGAAGCAACAAATCACTTTGTCTTTAGCATTTGGATGAGTTCCATGTGAAATTGGCTCATAAAAGTGTCAAAGTCAGTAGAAGTGATTAATGGAAAAAGCATTTGAACTGGTCACAATATCTTTGCTTAAATTTATTTCACAATATTTTATTAAAACAATTATTCTTCTTCCTTTATTGATTTCTTTTCAAATTAACTCTATTTTTACCATAAGAGATGTACATATGCATGCACATTATAATTTATCATTTGTGATAACTATCAACAAGAAATTATACATAGTTTAAAAGGACAATTAACATTTTTATATGTTTTGAGAATTGCATATATAAGTACAATATATATGAACTCCTTTTATTCCTTTCATGCCTCAAAATCATAGCTTCTTATTTTTAATTATTATAGTTTTGCATATATATATATATACATATAAATTCATAAATGCAATGTGCTATGTTTACATAGTGGTCTTTATATGTAAACATATATAAGGATGACTCACATGGGTTTGATCATGCTATGAACAGCCTTGTCTAGCAATAATTGATTCTCTCTCTCTCTCTCTCTCTCTCTCTCTCTCTCTCTCTCTGTCATTAACTGCCTATAGTCTTAATGTAGAGGGGTATCCCTGTGAAATTTCCGAATCCATGTTGGCATGTTAATTAGTGCTGTCAGTTTTTAGGTCTTGTTTAGCAGACATATTGTTGAGACTTACTTTTCAAGAGTAGATGGCATAATCTCACAGCCACTTCCAGATCCTTTGGTTCTTACAGTCTTTCTCCCCTCTTTTCTGTGACGTTCCCTAGGTTTTAGGAGTAGGAGTTGTGTTATAGATGTATCAAGTAGTGTTAGGCAATCCATGGGCAGTTGCTTTGTGAATTTTGACCACCTGTACATTTTTGTACTTGTCCCCATTGGCTACAGAAAGATGATTTTTTATTTATTTTTTTTTAGGGGTGGCTGCTGCACTTACCTGTGGATATAAAGTTAAGTAAGAGGATATTCGCAAAATGATAACATTAATGAAAAACAATGGAGAATCAAGAAGCAATTGAGTGTTGGTACAGAAATAATAACACTTCCAATATCCAGGCTTAAAGACATCAAGAATAATATCTGAGGAGTTCCAATTCTTTACTAAGACAATATTCTCGACTGTGACCTTAATTTCTGAAGATGAATAGGGAAGCTGTGTTTAGAGAGATGTGTCTTTTCTAACTGATCAAGTGGCTCTTTCAAACAGTTAGTTCCTGGAGAAAGTTGATGTAGTTATTTTGGCTCGTATTCTAGGATAGAGTCTATCTGCTTCTCTCTTTGTATGCTTTTTACCCTTTTTGAAACAAGTTGTGTGGAAAAAAAAAACAATAATGGAAATAAACTGGCACATAAAGGGGTCAGTAAAAGTAACAACAATACCAAAAACAAAACAAACCCAGAAAACCAAACAAATAGAAAGATATCTCAAATCAGATGGTCAATCCTAATTAAAGTGGGTTAAACTCTCAAAGCAAAATTTGTGTTTTATGCAAAATTGGACAAGCACTGCTTACTCACTCTACCTATCCCATTTATGTGTTTATTCCACTTTTTAAATAGATAATATACTATCATTTAGCTAGGATCTTGGTCATTGTCCATGATTTTCTACCAGCTTAAGGGTCTTGGGAGGAAGTATCTCCTTCTTCAAAACTACGCTTAGTCAGAAGGTTCCTTTAAAAATGACCAATATTTAAAGAACTGTGTCATGTTGAGATAAAACTAGCCAGAATGGTATGCATTAAAATGTGTAAGCTTTTCTCATTCTGCTTTGGATTAATACAGAATCACCTGTACACTAAAGGCAATTGGAAATTTTATTGGAAGTTATTTAGTTTCTACAAAACAAGGTCCTCCTTCACTTTAATATAGACTGGAAGTATTGCCAAGGTAGGGCATGTCTCTTATCTGAGCTGTCTGTCCATTTCAGACTATTGCATAGTCCTCTCCTCCTCCTTGAAAATCATAGGCTCCCCAGTTGACTCCTAACCTCACCCAAATATTTGCTACTGGCTATTTTTGCATAACTTGTTAACAATAAAAAGAATAACTGCTGGTACATATCCTTTCTTTGCATCAAATCTAAGACTTTTTCTTCTCCTAGGGTATATTGAGAATTTATTTCTTCTCTAAAACTAATGCCACAAGTGTTTTTGATCCTGTTCTCTCACAGTACAATTCTTTCCAGCAGGTCCTGAAGCATCTACCACTCCAAATGGATGTTCTTTCATTTCAGAAGCGGCCTAGAATTCAATCTGCAATACAGACATCCTTCTCTATGCTCTATGAAAACTCAGCTACTGTAATATTTATGTGCTCCCTTCCATGGTTTATCTTGTATATCACAAAGGTGTGTGTGTGCTAAACTGTCTTTATGTATGTGCTTAACATCTGTCTATTCTTGCTTTTTTATTTTTATCATTGTCATAAATAAATTATATAGCATTATTAATATATTTAAGTAAATACAAAAATGGTGTTATAGTTGAGGCATTGCTTTAGTTCAGTATCCTGCATCTCCAAAGAAATCATCAGAACTTAATACTTGGGAACTTAACATTATGTAGTGAATAGAATTTCCAAAATTTGAAAATACAACAGATAAACAAAATAACTTGAACTTCTCTAAAAGTCAACCTCAAACTACGAGTAATTTTAATAAATACAGTAGAATATCAAATGATGAGATTTATTATTTATCTCCATAGCCTTGACTCATTAGTCACATTGCTGGTTGGATTTTGTTATACATTCAAAGCATAGAATAACTATTTCATGAAAAAAAAATATTGTGCATTTCTTTCTTCCTTCACCACTAAGAGACAATTCTCATTTAAAAGACAGATCTTGCATTTTGTGGTGAAGATACCATTTCAAGATTTTTATGTTTTTTCTCTGGGTACTTTTGTGACAAATATGCTTTTGTCCATTCTAAATAATTTTTTTTAATAATTTATTTTTTATTTCTTCAAGTTACATCTCAATCACAGTCCCCTCCCTACTCCCCCCTCCAGTCCCACCCTTCCACCCTCCTCCCCCTCAGCCCCACCATCCTCT
>CAJQZJ010034276.1:1890388-1936104 GCA_907164525.1 Lophiomys imhausi | reverse complement strand
TGTAGTCTTTTCCCCTAAATAACAAAATTTTCTATTATCTATCAAATTACCAAAGGGGGAAAACACCCTCCCCACCTTCTGGGAATGGGACATTGTTCTCTTAAAATGACTTCCTGCTGATTTGGGACGTAGTAAACCTGTTTGGGGCCCAAATAAGAATGGAAAAATGGTTAAAAATGTTAATAGAATCATTTGATGTTCAGTCCCTCCTCAAAAGTCTATAACCACAACAACTCAAAATCGCTAAGATAGTTCAGCTCCACAGACTACTCCAGCCAGATCTTCAGTAAAGTTCTGAAGATCAGCTTCTGTCTATGAACTTAGTAGGACATCTAAATAAATTTTAAAATTAGTTGCCACCTAGACTACTTTGTGGTAACTAATTCATTCAGTTTTTCCAGTCTATAAATTCATTTAATGGTCATAAGGTATAATGAGGAAGTATTTATTACTAATCTTAGTGGTAAATATTTAAGTTAAATTTCCTGTGTTGTTAACGGATATTTGACACTTGCCTAGAATTTTTTTTTTTCAAAATCTTTCTAAATAACTATAAGATATATTTAAAAGTAACAATGCTTTTAAAGAAAAATGGCAAAAACAGTGCAAAAGTTTTCAACCAATTTACTCCTATTTTTAGCATTTTTAAAAGAAATTACCAAAAAAACCCTCATTTATTATCAGCTGTAAAAAAAACCAAGGGAATAACATGTTGACAGATATAAACAGAACAAAAGTAATGTATTCACAAATATTTTTTTTTAGTTTCAATGAGAAATATCATCACCTAAACTCATGTATTTGAATGTTTGGTCTCCTGATGTTGCTGTTTTGTGAGTTTAGGGCCCCTTGAGTATGGAGAACATTGACGGTTCATCAGGGGCTGACTTTTTCTTCCTGTTTCTGCTCCCATGACTGCCTGTTGCCATTCTGTCACTACAATTGTGGACTCCAGCACAATAGAATCATAACTGAAAACTTTAAATCTTATTTTTGGACTTGATTTTTGACATGGTATTTTATCATAACAACATTCATGTTACTATAAACTAGTTTGGGCAAGTTTTATTTTCCATTAAATACTTTATAACACATTTAATTAGGATTGAATTATAAGTGTCTTAAGTGGAAAAATTCTGTATGTCTTAAAATGCTCTAAGTTCTAAAAAGTGAAAACTATTTTTAAAATTGTTTTCCTATCCCTTCTATTTCCTCCCATTTGTCATTTTTGCCAAGTTTTCAAGAATTAATTTTCTATTTGAGAATAATAAGTATGAAGCCTATTATTACATTAGATCAGTGGCAGAAGAAAAATATAATTTCATATTCTGACTATCTGGTATTCTTTTCTGGATTTCATGGCCACTTGATTAACCTCACATTTGATCAAACACATTCCTTATTCAGACGGATAAATATTGTTATATAACAGATTGCTCTGGCTTAGGACCTGGATTAGGTTCCCAGAGGCCACATAGAAGCTCAGCTCAGAACTACTTATAATTCCATAGCCAAGGATTTGATGCCCTCTTCTTACCAGTACTGGCACCTCCTTGGATGTGGTAAACATAAACTGACTCAGATGCATACACATACACACACACACACACACACACACACACACACACACACACATACATATATATATATATAAAATGTTTAATAGAACATATATTGTAATCTAATATATATTAAAGATATTTAAAATATTCCTGCTAAGACAAGTGATGAACATGCTTTATTCACATACTTCTAAAGAATGCAAAATATTTCCATGGTGTTCTATAACCATCCCTTAATTTATTTCTCTATCCATGCATGATTTTTTTAACTTATTTTTTCTACCTTTTACTCCAGTCTTGTCTACAGTATAGAAACATCTTTTTCTTGTTAGTATTTTTGCAACTTGATACAAGCTACAGTTATTTAGGAAGAAAAACCTAAATTAATAAAACATCACCATAAGATTGTCTATAGGATATTTTCTTGATTAATAATAGATTTGGGATTGCTCAGATAACTGGGGATTGTGACAGCCCTGTGAAGGATTTCTTGGATATCCCCAGGAGGCCGCCTCCTTTCTCAAGGGAAATGGAGGAGTGTATCTGGAAGAGAAGGGAGGTGGGAGGGGAAATGGGGGGAACGGAAACTAGGTAGAGGTGTATTTTATGGCAGAAGATTTTTTTTTTTAAAGTAGGTTGACAAATTATGAGGTCAGCATCTTTCCACGACTTCTACTTCAGTTTCTCCATCCAAGTGACAGTCTTGAGTGTCTGCTTTTGCTCCCCTCAGTGGTGGACTGGAAGCTATAATATGAAATGTACTTTTTCCCAAGTTTACCTTTTTAAAAATTATGTTTACTTATTACTTCAAGTTGTATCTCCATCACTGCCCCCTCCCTCAACCCCTCTTGGTCCCACCCTCCCATCCTCTATCCCCTCTCCTATCTATCTTACTCCTCCTGTGTAGGGTGCCCCTACATATCCATCCTCCTCAGTTGGGCAGTCATATGAGCTCCAAGCGATTCATCTTGCACTGGGGGCCTACATTGTAGATCCACAAGGGCAAAGTGTCCCAATAACAGTGAAGAAAGTCCATGTTCCTGTTACTTTCAGTCTGTTGGTTGTAGGATAGTTATCCTGTACTAAATGGCTAAAATCAAGTTATAAGTGAATAAATCTTTCTGGGTCTGGGTTAGCTCACTCAGGAGGACCTTTTCTAGATCCATCCATTTGGCAGCAAATTGCATGATTTCCTTGTTTCTGGTGGCTGAGTAGTATTCCATTGTGTAAATGTACCAAAGTTTGTTTTGTTTTTTATCCGTTCTTCAGTTGAGCTAGAAACTGGAAACAACCTAAGTTTACTTTTGTTCAGTGTTTAATCATATCAACAGAAAAGCAACCCAACATAAACAGTCAAAGTCAATCATGATTATGTCTTTTTCTTTCAAATTGTAGGTCAATGTTCTCATCAATGCTTTATAAAATTTTTGTTTACTTATGCCTTCTGCATTAGTCATGGTTCTCTAGAGGAGCAGGCAACATACAATTAACATATATTATAAGTGGAAATTTTTTGGATTGGTTTGCTTGATAAGGAATGACTATTCCAACAGAGTATTGTCAGGCTGAGGTTCTACAAACCAAGAAGCTCTGCAGTTTATGAAGGTGAATCCTTCACCAGTTTCAATCTAATGATGAAAGCCTAGTCTTACAAGACCTGGAAGGTTATGCCTTTAATCTGATCATTTGGGAACAGAGGCAGACCAGCATCGTCTACATATTGATTGATAGCTAGCTAGCCAGAATTACAGAGTGAGACCTAGTTTCAATATAAAAAAAAAAGATAAATAAATAAATAAATCCAAAATAACAAAAGGATAGTGAGTCTAATATATTTTCTATTAAAACGTCTGATTTTATGTATGAGTGTGCATTCATGTATATTCATATATCTAAGAACAACATTCAATTTTAGTAAATCTGATAAACGCTTATGTTAAGATGAACTCCATATTGTGAGTGTTTGAAGATAACAATGTTATATATTTCTTCACAAAAAATTAAAAAGTGGCAAGTTTTATCATAAATATCAATATCTATACTTTTGTTTTGGAATCAAAACTTTGCCTAACATTTAAGTCAAACTTTATGTAATGACTGCCCCTCCTAAATCCTTTCTTGAATTCTTCTACCTAAAAAACAATTTTACTGAGCAAAATATTGGCAGTGGCAAAGATTCTACAAAGAATATTCTATTTGTTTAAAATATTTTATGATACCACTTTTCTTTTATGAGTAGTTCATTGTAGGAAATACAAAGATTGCTCACTTGTACTTTTTAACTTATTTGTTCACAAATTCACATGCAAATACTCATATGCTTAATGTGCTTTGAGCATATTTTATATCATATTCCATTCCTCTTCTTTCCCTTATATCTTTCTTCTTTAATCCCTGTGTGTGTGAGTGTGTGTGTGTGTGTGTCCTGTTGCATTAAATTTGTGTTGCCTGTTTGAACTTGCGTAAGGGGTGATTTACTTGAATAAGTAAAGTTTATTAGTGACTACACTAAAGAGGAATATTGACTCTCACACTCACAGTAATCCTTAATTGCCAAAGCTCGTAAGAGAAGATTGGGTCTTATGAAACCATAATCTATCCATGGTGGAGTATAAATAGGTCCAGAATTGTACAGATAGTCACCTCTGTTGTGAGAACATCGTGTAACAGCTATGCCATGTCCAGAAGATATCCTCCTCTCATTCAGCACTGACTTCATTTCCATTCTCCCTTCCAAGATGATTCCTAGAGGATATAGTGAATGGCGTGCATGACCTGCTCAGGACTGAGTACACGACCACTTATTCAAAGCACTTTTACTAGTTAAGAGCCTCTGCATTAAATCTACTTCCAGTTACCAACTATGTTTTAAGGATAAATAACTGAGCATACAGTTACCAATTGACATAATATAGAATATATGTGAATCACAAAATTACAATGTGCTATTGTGCCCAAAATAAATACTCATGACCACAAGAATTATCACGTTGTCCCTTTATACACTGTTACTTTCTGATTGACCTTTCCATATTTTAAAGCATAAAATACTGAAACAGAATCTGACCAATATGAAATTCACTATGGGGTCATCCCATTTGTGTCAGAAAACTTGGGAAATGCAAGCTTTTCATTGTATGATGATTTGTGATTGAAACTTTCTCTTCACTAGGATTTCTATCAATTGCATTCACAAATATGTATGGCAATAGCTTTCAGAGAATTATTCACTCCACTCACAAGGGGATAAGAATAAGGAACAATCTGTGTATAAATATAACCAGAATATGCATCATGCTGGAAATGATTCTGACGGCATGGTCACTGCATAAATGGAGCAATCACTTTATGCAACATCACAGAAATAACAAAAATGTTAATGCATTTGAATTTAAAGTTTTAAAAAGTGGGTATATATCCCCCCTAAGTAAATATCTCTTTTATTAGAAATAAAGATAGTTTTATACCATTTCTAATAGCAAAGTTTATCAACACTTTTGTTATCTCTCAGATTGCAATGGCAGGATCAACCTTAAATTGATGTCTAAGCTTGAATGTGATGAGATCAGTAGCAAATGAAAAGGAACTTGTCATATATCACTGCTCTTTCTGACAAAGTGTTTTGCTTAGTAATGGTAATTTTATATAATCTTATTTCTAGCATGGAACATTTTAAGAAATTGTTTTGCTTACATATTTAGATCTCCATATGGAATCATGACAAATTTTAATGAATGACCATAGGTTACATAGGTGAGTCATGGAAGAATTTGGTGCTTTGCTGAAGGATAGTAGATTGTGTTGAATGCTCATGAGTTGTAGATAAAACTATCATTCATTTTATTGATTTTTTGTGTAGAAAAAATGACAGCCTTTCCAACTATTAGTCACTTTATCTGTAAAATAATATCTATATATCTAAACAAACAATATTTGTTCTTTTGAAATAACAACTTAACATTTAAGAGGAAACCACTATCCATTAAGTAATGGGTGAAGTATAAAAACAGAACATGAAAGTCAAGGAATATTAAACTAAGATTTTCATATTTCAAAGACTTCAGGAAATTATTTCTTACTGAAAATAAAATACTTGGGATTGTCTGACCTGACTTGCTGATTCAAGAACTTTTCCCGTCAAACCAATTTTATTTCTTAAAACTTCATTTATGTTCCAAGACAATTAGAAGTTGAAAATGCTTTAAATGCTGAACATTGTTCCATCTTCTATGAAACTGTCATCTAGCCAAGGGTTGTTGGCTTAGTTAGGGAAAAACAATTCCAGCTACCAAGAATGGCTTCTTTTTTAAAAGTTTAAAGCTAGTATGAATCTTGAATGGTTTTATATATTTCTATGGATTGCCTCTATAAATTAATCTTTGCTTATACAAATGAAAATTGATGTCACAAGCAGAAAGAGCCTTTCAAGATACATTAGCAAATTTCAGTGGTTTTAAAAGTCACTTAAGACTAACAGAAGATGTATGCATCATGTCAAATGTTTTTCAAATTTCAAAACTGAGAGAGGTTTCCAAGGGAATGGCTCTCTTAGTATACAAGTAGGGAAATGTGAAAAGATTTTTTCTGTAATTTTTATGAGGTTTCTAACACAGATCTATAGAGTAAGCACAAAGAATGAGCAAAAACATGCTATTGATTAAAATATAGTATTGATTTACCTTAGCTGATAACTATAGGTTTTATCAAAATGAAAAAGCTGTTCTTGGCAAAAAGACTTCCTGTTAAGTAATTCAGTTATACATTACATAAGAGACTTTAACACTTTAACAGTTGTGTGGCCGGATGACTTCCTACAGTGCTGTGATCAACATCATCTATCACCTATAAAGCGGCCCAAAGATATTTCCTTTTGCAATCTTATAATGTTCTTTCTATTTTTTTTTATTTTTATATGTTCTTCTCTCATACAGTGGATCCTGATGCAAGCTACTTTCACTCCTCCTAGTCACCAACCCTGTTCTGCCCCCATCAACTCCCCTCTCCCCCAGAACCATTTTCCTTCAGAAAAAAGCAGGCCTCCCAGGGACATAAACAGAACTTAGCACAACAATATGTATAAGAGAGCACAAATTCTTATATCAAGATTGGACAAGGCAACCCACTAGCAGAAAAAGTGTCCCATGAGCAGGCAAAATAGTCAGAGATACCCCAACTCTCACTGTTAGGAGTCCCACAAAAGCCCCATTCTAAACAACCACAGCATGTAAGTAGAGTGTCTAGTGCAGACCCATGCAAGCTCCATGGCTGCTGCTTCAGTCTGTCTTAACTCCAATGAACCCTGCTTAGTTGATTCCCTAGACTGTGTTCTCCTAGTGTTATCGACCTCTCTGTCTCCTACAATCCTTCCTCTCCCTCTTTCCTAAGGTTTCCTGAGCTATATCTCAGACTCTGAATCTGCTCCCACCACCTGCCAGATGCTCTTTGAACATGACTGGGCTAGAATCTAGTAAGTATAGCTGAATGTCATTAGAAATCATTTCATTAACTTTTTTTTTGTCAGTTGTATTTGGGTTCACCCTAGGTCTCAGCAATCCAGCTTCTGGTTCCTGACCATACAGCCAATGTCAGACATGGGGTCTTTCTCTTGGCTTGGGCCTCAAGTTAGGGTGGTTATTGGTTGGCCACTCCCATAAGATCTGACCCTTCTTTGCTCCAGTACATCTTGCAGGCAGAAGAAGCTGTGGGTCAAAGCTGGGTTTGTAGCTGGGTTGGTGTCCCAGTCCAACTACTGAAATCCTCGCCATGTTATAGAAGATTTCTGGTCAGGCTCCTTGTCCTCCATTATTAGGAGTCTTCACCAGGGTCACCTTCATAAGTTCCAGGAAGTTTCCACTGCACTAGGTTTCCACTTACAACTTTATTTTAGACATTTCTTCCTGTACTTTCTATGTAAAAATCTCTTTAAGTTTTTGCTGTCTAAACAAAGGAATGAGGCACAATAAAAAATAATGAAACAATGAGATAGTGAAGTGGGTGCTACTGTTTGGGATGCTGGGACAGACCTAAGGGGTCTTACAACATGCTGGGTAGGAACTCTGCCACTGAGACACCCCAGATCTTGAGTTTGTTTTGGTACCACTATATTCAGTTTTATCTCTAAGCCAATGTATTCACACTTGTTCTGTGATTATCTTATTATCACATATTAATTGTAGAACATATTATTTTGAATAATATTATTTAAACATTTTTCCATAAGCAAAGACATGCAACAAGAAGATAATCTTCTGGGACGTATAACTTTCTGCTCCTCACAAAGAAAAGATTGCTAGAGTTACTTTGAGGCCAAGCAGAGAAATTCAGAGAAGCTGAGAGAAGTAAGACTGAATCAGTCAGCTTAGAGAGGAGCTTGAATCAGAACAGCTGAATTGAATTACTCAGCCAGAGTTCAGAAAGAGCTAGAAAGAGAGTTTACTCAGGAGTAATTTTCAGAGGCTGAAAGTATTCTAGGCCTAGATTAGATTGTACAGAGGCTAGAAGTTTCCAGGACTAGGCCTAGGTTAGCAAACAGATGCAGTAAGCCTCCAAGAAGACAGTTACTTCAGGAGAATAAAAGTTAGTTTTACACTGTACTTCAGGTGCTACACTAATTTTCCTATATAGTTAGTGTTGTTCTGATTTATATTAGACTTTGTGGAAATTATCTGTAAAAGTCCCAGATGCAGAACACATAGTTGATATAAATTACAATAACCTTCATTAGAAACAACCGTGTAATATCTATTATACATTCCATAAATTCTATATATAGAATTTATTAGAAATAACATTCAGTATAAACACCATATATATAACTGAAGAATATATATATGTATATATATATAAAATCTGCTTCCTGCAGAGCACCATTTCATAGTCAAGAAGACAACTGTGACACCTTTTAGTTAGTGTGTATTATTTTTAGTGATATTTAGTTGATTTACTATTGTTGTTGTATATAATGTAGCTTTGCATTTATGCATAACACAGCATGTATGCAGATATTAGAGGACAAAGTTAGTTAATTTGGTTATCTCCTTCAACTGTAGGTTCTGTATATCAAATGCAGATTATCTGTTTTGCCCAACAAGTACTTCTAACTACTTCATCATCTAGTTGGCCCATTTATCCCACATATGTATTTGAAGGCAATTATGAAAAGTACTTTTTCCTTGCCAACTCATCTTTGAACTCAAGTTGAATTGACATTCCTGAAAATTTCTAATCCAGTACTTCTTGTTAATTTTTTTTCTTTTAAAATAATATGGGTTAAAGTTAAAATATAAATGTGGCTTATTTTGAGTTCTCACACAGTGCAAAGAGGTTTAGAGTCAAGCTGACCTGGGAAACCTGGATAATAATATCAATCTGTTAATGGTATTAGTTTGAAAATTTTTCTTGTGAAATAAATATTCAGAAGAAATTCTGATCTCTGTTACTCACAGCTTATCCCCAAGCAAGCACTCAGTATAACTCTCACATTTTAAAATATGAATGCCTTGTGGCTATAATAGTTTTTCTGTGACATATTTTATAGGACACTACAAAGATACTTTACATTTTCAAAACCATGGCAAATGTCTGTTGTTCTGTAAAGGGTCTTGATATAACATTGAACTGCAGAATATGGGTTTAGTTTATTATATTTGTAAAAGACAATCATTTGTTTGTTGTGGTTCTGGTATAAATTAACTTTATTTATTGACTTTGTAACATGTGCAGCTCTATCATAGATATTAGGTTAACTATAATATCAGAAACCTATAATAGATTGTGCTTCTCCCCCCAACTGACTGAAAAATGTTTCAAACCATTAGTGATATTATTTTATATCTTTCTGAGAATATGATATGAACATCATTATTTTCCTTCACTAAGGCTGTAATATGAGCATGGCTCTTGCAGTGATTATTCCTTAAAATTACAATTCTGTTGGCATATAAATAGGGATTCTATACACTTCAGGCCACCCTGAGAAAGTTTGTTAGAACTTGTCCCAGTATTTAAAAGAGAGGGGGAAAAAGCCTGAGGACATATCTTAATAGTAAAGTGCTTGGCACAGATTGGAAAACAGGTACCCACCACATACATATTGGGCAAATGATGGAATGAGAAATGGGTGGACTGCATGTACCCACAGAAGTAAGGAGACAGAAACCTACAGGAGTTCTTTGGAGGATTGGAGCACAGCTTGGCTATCTACAGTAGCTGAATTGTGAGCTTTGGATTCAGCTAAAGGATCTGCTCTAGTCAATAAAGTGATAAACAGTGAAGAAAGATAAGTGGCATCAAACTTGAGCTTCCACATATATACATAGACACACATGTGTCTATACACACATTTGAACACACACCCTACAAAAAGAAAAAAGAAAAAGCTAAATGTATGGAGATATAACTCCCCAGTAAAATGTTTGCACAGAATGTTGTTTAAAGGGCATGTCTTCAATCTCCAGCATTGGAGAGAAATATAGTTAGAGTGTATTTTAATATGTGAAGTTATCAAGTGTGTGGAAGCTTTACTTTCTGACAGCTATTACTTCATAGATCAATGATATTTAGCACAAAACTAGCTGTATATGCAGGTGAATCTAAATGTGACCAAGACATGAATAATATACTTATAGATGCAGTCAAAGAATTTCAGCATCCATATGTAATTTGCAAGTTTAGAGCCAGTAACCTCCATGCCCTCATTAAAGGAAACAAAAAAAAAATCTGTAAGATGGTATGCAACTTTTTTTCTTTTTCCTCTTTTTCTATGATGGAATGACTAAATTCTAAATTCTCCTGCTCAGCCTTCTGATGTCTGCAATTACAGGCATGACTCACCATCCCTTGCATCAGATATAAAGTTTAAAAGTCATTTATTTCAAATCAATTTAAATTGATACTCAAAAAATCTGAAATTATGTTTCAGATATGAATATAGCTAGTGTGACCACATAGAGATTAGAAATTATCTTGAAGGTGATTCATGATCTTAAGTATGCAACGTTTTTTTCTTTTTGTTGGGACTATAGATTTTTTTTTCAGAATAGAATTCTATGTCTTCTATACATCTTTTAAGAACAAAAGTAATGCTAGTCTTGTTTTACAACCATTTGCAAAACTTATATTTGTCAATAGGTCTCCATACTAATGTTAACTTTAGAATTGATTTTATTTAAGTAGATACCCTATGGCCAGTAAAGTTCATAGCTGGGACACTCATTGTCTCAGGGAGAAGGCATATCTCTATATTTGTAAAGATATTTAAGACTTTATCTGATTAGAAAAATCCATTTATAATAAAAAAACTAACAATTATTTATTATTTGTATAAATTTATAGAATATATTTCTCTTCAAATACCTGCAAAAATTGCAACCATATTTCCCTTAATACCCAGTAATCTATTTTATAAGCAGAGTGGTGCTGAAGTACCAGAAAATCTGGAACATGATTTTCATTATTCCACCCAAAGCCAAGTGAACCAGAGCTATGCTGGGCATAGACATTTTGATAATATTCAGGGACCTTCAATAGACAGGTAAACAACATATGGTAAGAAGAAAAACATACCAAACCACTGTACTAATCAGAGTTTAAAAAGATGCATCTACACTCAAGTGCTTCGGCCAAGCTTCCACCCAAATGAAAGAATATTATAGAAAACAGAACAAAATTTGTTGATTCAAATGAGGAATAGTTTAAGTCACTTTTCAAACTGAGAGAAAGTGATTATATGAATGTATTCCTCATGTTGTCTTGTAATTAGATATATGTGAATGTTAACTTTCAAACAATGGAAGGTAAATAGTTTGGCATTGTGTGATTACATCAACAAAGATGGAGGCTTGGTGTGACGAATTCAAAGGAAGGAGGCTTCTTTATAGTTTTAAAGTTCAAAAAACACACAGGTATAAACAGAGAATCTGTGGGTCCAGGGATACGTTATCAAAAAGAAGGGCATTATAACTATAAAGAACTCTTAGGAAACAATGATTAGATTTTTCTCAATGGCTTTCAAGGTTTAATATAATGCTTCATCAAAGTCCTTTCTTTTCACTGTCTGTACTATACAAAAGGTTTAGTTTAGGTTATTTAATTCTGAGAAATAAATAGACTGGATACAGACTGTCACAAGACTTAATAGGGTTGACACTGGATACCTGAGTCTAATCAGGGTATCCTATTTCCAAAGGGATAGAGTAGGGCTGGGTCAGTGTTTTGGGTGTCAGCAATTTAGTTGTCTGGCTGGCAAAGCTACAGAAAGAGTAGTTGAAGAAAATGGATGCTTTGATGAAGTCTTTACATAAAGACCTTTTATTCTGGTATCTGGGAGCTAAAACCTTTATAGTGAGGTCTGTACCTGGAAGAATAAAGAGAAATAACTCAGCCTCAAGGATTTAATATCAACTTCCAACTGAAGAATATTTTCTGGTACCAATGAACGCTCTACCAAGAATTAGTGACCTAATTGGATATAAGTAAAATTTAGAACATGAGTGGGCTACTTAAAGGGACTGTGGAAACCTTTACTCACTGTAGCTTCTTCATTAAGTGACACCCACTTTTCAAACACAAAATACCCTACCTACTCTCAGTTTTCCTCAGAAGCAATGGGAAGACTGTGTTGTAAAAGAAAATACATATGAGTTAATATATGATTTATTTTGCTTAGCCACTGTAGGAAATTCATCCACTCTCCAGCACAAAAATATATTATTACTTGAAGAGAAAAAATATTTAATTAAATTAAAACAATGAATAATGGAAAAAAATGATCCAGTGCTTCCACATAGAAAAAAAATTAATAAATTACGTTGGGTGCCATTTGAAGAAATAAATGGCTAATTAAACTATTTACCCAGTATTTATATAATCATTAATTGGCTGGCAGCTGCTAATCCTTATTCCACCATTATAAATGGGTACACACAGAAACCTCATGAATTTTAACAAGGCTTGGCCTGAATTGAGCAATCTTGGCCTATATAAAATAGCTCATAATTATATTACCCAAATATGACCTCATATATACATAAGTCCCCTTGGATTGCTATTCTCCACACTATGCCAGTGTTCCTGGCCATGTGGAATGAAGTTCTTTTTTCTAACCCATGGTGTGTGTCCTCCTTCTTCCTGCTCCTGGCTGGAATGAACTAATCCTCTGTCTAAAGCACAGGTTTCCTGTTCTAATCTCTGGAAGTCCCACCTTTCTCTGTCTTTTCACAATCTCAGACCTCAGCATTTTATTTAACCAATCAGAGTTAAGTAACAGACAGCAAGCAGGACCAATTAATTAACATTTAGAATGCTTAACACTACCCCATCACTTTCATCTAGAATTATACATAGGTGCCTATTGTGAACTCAGAATTATTCAAAACGATGGTGATAAATCCATGATTTATGATATTGTAGTCTTTATACAGCTTATGTTCTCTTTATTAAGGACTTGGCAACATATTAAGAAAAACAAAATAAAGAAAACAAATGCTAAAAGTGAATGTACACACCTAGGAAAATGAGATATTTGCCTATATGAATATTCATTATTTCACATAAGAAAAAGAAACAAGAATATTTTACCTAAGCTAAATAAAGCAGTAGATAAAGTATATTTTAATATATTACTAATCTATTTTTCTCATGACCCCATTTAAAGCATTATTATATAAAACAATATGTAAGTGTAATGTGGTGGCCTTTCCCTACCCATAATTCAAGAAGCAATTTTCTTTAATGTTTCATGTGAACACTAGACATCAATGTCTAGCCATCACAGCAAGCACTTTATGAGACGTCTATCAGAGCTTTCTATAGTACATCTTTCCTTCTGTCTTTTCTCTGAAATACAGCATGTTAAAAATTCTGTGTGATGCTGTCACTGGAAATTTTACCCCTAGCTATCATATAAGAAGCTCTACTTCTGCCAGATGTTTTACCCAACCCCCAATCATTCAGGAGATGTATGTGTGCCTGGATAATACTTCCATCTATGAGTTTTCCAAAGTTATCTTTGATTCTGACAGTTTAGTTATTATCCAATACCAGCATACAGTTATGCTGTTCTAAATGCATAATTTATTGATGTATCATAAACTAATTTATCTTATTGTTAAAAATTCTGTATGAAAAACTATAAAAATATACAAGACCATATCTATGTGACTTCTTAAAAATCATTTGCATTTTCCAAGATAATAATTGAAGAAATATGAAATTTGAAATAAGTCTTACCCTAGTGCCAAAGAAGGGAAATCTCTCTTCAAGTTGTCAGTTGAGTGAAGTCCATGAAATCATTCCAAACAATACAGACTACTGCCATTGGCCTTCATCATTTCCTAGAAGTAGAGGTTAAATTCTTGCTGAAGAAACTACATACTTTGAACACCGGATTTTGAGGAATTGAGCCAGTACAGACATACTTCAAATCTTAATTCCAAAAGTATAGCTTTTAGTGCATCAAAAGTTGTTTTTCAAGTGCCCAGGAGAGAAAAGTAATCAATAGTCTTGCCCACATGTTTAATGTACAAATTACGACTATGATCATTAAGGCAAGGAGTCATCACAAGTACGATAGTGGAACTTTTAATGCTAACTAAAAAACTGTCTAATTGTACTTAGCACACTCTAGAAAACTCATACCTAGTACTTAAAACCTGGACCCATGGCTGGAGAGATCATAAACCTTATAGGAAAAATGACAACTAATACCATTTTTTTTTAAATCAATGTATCTTGTAACTGTATTAGAAATATAAGTCTGTCAGAGAAACGGGGCCAAATGGCTGAAAATTAATGCTGTAATATATGGAGAGAAAATGGGAACTGTCGAGGCAGCCATGGGTATGTCATTTCTTAGTTTTGGAAGCTGCGGGCCCTGCACTTCCTATAAAATCAGATATATTTATCCCTCTCAGGTCTCTGAGGTGGTTGAAGAATAGATAAGTAGAGTCTCATAGTTAAATTTGGAGTTGTTTAGGAATCAAGAGGGCATTCTGGATCTAAGAAGATGTTTTTAAAATTTTGATGCAAGTTAGTATGAAAGCTGAGTTAGATAGAGAACTTTAAACTAATGGAGATTGTTAGATAGTAGAATGTTAAAGTCAGGGGCCAAATACATATGGACTGGACATTGGGAATGTATGCTAAGCCATATAACTCTCAGAATTGTGGCCTATATATTTCAGTTGTTTTGTACTGTATTTATTGTTATAAGAGAAAGAACCATTTGTTGGACTGAAAGGGGGAGCTGTTGGGGGGAAAAAGATCTACCTGAAACTAAAAAAAAAAAAAGGGTAGAGGATGGGGGGGGGTTGAGGGGGAAGAGGGTGGAACGGTGGGACAGGAGGGGGGAGTAGGGAAGGGATTGTGATTGAGATGTAACTGGAAGAAATAACAAATAAATAAATAAATAAACAAACAAATAAATAAATAAATAGATAGATAAATAAATAAATAAATGAAAGAAAATAAACATCCAATTAAAGTAAAAAAAAAGAAATATAAGTGTCACTCTTACTTTTAATAAAAGGGTCTTTCTTTTTCTGCAGACAGAGGTTAATACAGAAATCTAAAACAGAAAGTGTCTGTGGGTGTTCATGTCAATTGGTCCATAAACAAAACATCTCCTATACCTAAAGGTCAGGTAATGTAGTAGGAGAGTGGGCAGAACTATTGTTAGAACCAGAGGAACAGAAGCCTGCTGTGGAATAATATCTTCTAGACATGCCTTGGATGCTGAACCTAAGAAATCTCAGCAAGACTTACATAAGGACTATAAAAGTCTACAAGCTAAGATAGATGAGTGAAATTTCCCAAGGCCTCATGACTACATGAGTAAGCATAGGTAGCAATGTCTGCTGAGGGAGATTGAAAATTGATTCAGTTTATAGACAGATGAGCATCAGTATATGTTATCAGCATTAAACACGTGCAGATGAGCAACAGTAAATCATCTTATTGGGTGTGTGTGTGTGTCTGTGTGTCTGTGTGCATGTATGTAACAAAAATGATGAAAGGAGTTAATGTCCTAAATCTGAGAGGTGAGAAAGGTAAAAGTTGGAGGGAGTGGGGGAAATGTTGTTGCAAATACACTGTATTCATGTATGATATTCTCAAAAAATATGTATATATATTATCATATATAATATTCTCCAAACTCATATATATATATATATATATATATATCTTAATTAGTGTTATAGTAGGCAGAGGGAGTGGTAAACAAAGGATGTATATTTTCAAGTTATTTTGTATTTGATAATAAATATGTGGAATAAAGAACACTTTTATATATGCAAAAAGAAATGACTCTTGTGCCATGAAAAATGTCTTAAGGCATTTAGAGTGAACTATATTATTGTCTGTGTGTTCCAGTGTGAGAAAAACATCAGAAATGACTGGGGCTGTTGCATATCTTAGGGGAAGCAATTCTTCCCTAGAATCTTGGCATATAAGCCTGAGAAATCCAACTGGAGGACTAAATGCTGAGAGACATGATGGTGCATAATTAGAAAACAACAAATGGATTTGCAAGGATGCAGCATCAGGTTCCAGAGGGAGGATCTACATAAGAGAAATGGAGTGGAGCAGGAGGTAAGTGTAAGAGGCTTAGTGAGTCCTGCAGAGTAGGTTTGCTTCACTCTTGAACAAAAGGGAATCCCTGAAGTATTTACACAGAGAAGTAACATGAGATGAGCATGGCGGACCGACCGATAGGTGAAAAAAGGTAGAAGTTCAGAACTGTAGCTGCAGGATTAGCTAGAAATAGTTCACATGGAAGACTATGATATATGATTATTATAATAGTCCACATGAAAGACTACGATATATGATCATAATTATAGTCCACAAAAAGACTGATGGCTTGCAATTAGTGTGATAGAGGGAAATGGATTGGGCAAAGAAATGTATATTTTAAGTTATTTTTTATTTGATAATACTATGTGGAATAAAGAACACAGAGTCGGAACACTAAAGGACTCTAATAATTTAACTTTAGATATTTCTGTATTTTCTTTCTTTACCCCTTTCCTGGGCATTTATAAAATTATTAATTTATAAAAATTTTAACAAAGATACCATGGTGTGTTAGAGGATAAGGGGAAATCAAATAACTTTTTGGGGAATATGTTAAAAACACCTGTCAAAATTAATGATAAATGTTAATAATTTGATAATTATTAGCTTCCTGATACATCTTTTTAAGAGATCCTTATTATATTCTCCTTGGCAACTTTCTCATTTGAAAAAAAAATTCTTGAATTATTACTAAGTCCCACCAAGGGCCAGGAATGTAGGAATGAAAAGAGTGTAAGACACAGAGGATGAAAAGAATGTTGTGAAATTCTGTCTTCTGCATAGGCCACAGATGTTGGAAGGATGAAAATACAGCAACTCTGGTTAACCACACACAAACACACAAATAAATGCACACATAGACATACACACACACACATAAACACACAAACACACAAAGACACACACAGAGACAAACAAACACACAAGACACATACATAGACACACATACATAGACACACAAACACACACAGACACATACATAGACACACACATAGACACACAAACACATACACACAAAGACACACACACACAGAGCATGAGAGAAAGTAGGCAAAAGTGGCAGGGGTATGAAAGTGTAATTAGGGCTGAATATGATCAGGACACCTTGTGTGTATACATAAAATTATCAAGAAAGAAAAGATAGTTTTATGATAATTTCATGATTTATTAGCATCCATTTGAAATTCTTTTCATAGTGGAAGTTTTTGCTTTATGTTGACTCATCAACTAAGCTTTAACAATCCTGTTATTGACTCACAATTTTTAGGTTTTAAAAACATCTTGTTTCAAAACATCAAAATCATTGATTGTCATGATTAATATTTGTTCTCCACTTTATTTCTGCCTCTCTCTTCACTTTCCATGCCACAGGAAGCAGATGTCATAAACAAAGAAAAACCATGGCAATCAATGTTCTGGCAATGTTCTATAATGGACATCAAACTCCTGACATCTCTGAACATGACCTTGCCTTCTATTCCATGCTTTATTTTCACCTCATTCAGAATCATAAAGGTTAGAGCAAAAACCATTTATTGAACAAAGATTGCCTTATCTACCAATAGCTGGGTCAAACTTTGTATTATGTATTTGTAAAAGTAAGATTAAACTGTATTTACCTGTCTAATTTAAAAACGTACTTCCATAATTGTAATTGGATTTTAGCCATATAGCACAGGATAACTATCCTATAACCAGCACACCAAAAGGACAGGAACAATACTTTATTGCCTGTTACTGGGACACTTTGCCTAGTGGTGCTGCAATGTAGGTCCCCAGTACATGAGGAAGCTCTTAGCCCTCATATGACTGCTGAACTGGGGGTGGGGGTGGGGACTGATATGTAGGAACACCCCACTGAAGAGGAGTAGGATAGGAGGGAGAGGGGAGAGAGGATGGAAGGGTATGGACGGGGTGGAAAGAGGACACTGTGATGGAGATGTTAACCTGAAGTAATAAATAAACATAAAAAAGTGTACTTCCTTTGAAGATTACTTATTCTAAGACAACCAAAGAACCATTAAAAAAAAATCTCTACAAAAGTTGATGATCCTGGTATATATTCTAGTTATATACAAGAGAACACCAATAGCAAAATCATTTACAAATTGAAAAACGAGCCATACATTATGCAACAAAATCATTCATCATGTCTATTGTGATTAAATTTCCATAAGAGGTGGAGTCCTCATCATCTTATTATTTTATATGCCAAGTTTTCTTTCTGTTTTCTGTACTTCAATTACATACCCTATGAAGCCAGGATAATATCGGTCCAATATTATAGTTTCTATGTGAAGAAACTTCAAGGTAAATATTGATTTTATTTTAATTACAGCACTCAAACATTCACTTCTATTATAATATCCTCATTACCTTTGTGTACTTAAGTCTGTGTATCATAAGAAGTTAAAGCTTGTGAGCACAATCAAATAATAAATTCAAGGAACTGTGATGTTCATTAAAAGAAATAAATTGTTGAGGCTGAAAAGATAGCTCAGTGGTTAAGAGCACTGGCTGCTCTTCCAAAGGAGCCAGGTTCAAATTCTAGCTCCAACATGGTAGTTCAAAAGTGTCTGTAATGGCCAGGTATGGTGGCAAACATCTTTAATATCAGCACTAAGGAGGCAGAGGCAGGTAGATCTCTGTGAGTTTGTGGCCAGCCTAATCTACACAGCAAGTCCAAATCAGCCAGGGCTATTCACAGAGATTTTTACTGTCTAGGAAAGAAACCAACCAAACAAATACACACACACACACACACACACACACACACACATACATAGAATAAAAAATTTTCAGATTTTATGGCTTAGAAATGCCCTTTAGATCTTCTTGATGAGTCATCATTTTGTGCAGTATTAGCTGTTATGTCATAAACAATCAATTTTTTTTGTTGTTCTTTTTTTGTTTTGATTTGGTTTGGATTGGCATGGGTTTTTTCAGACAGGATTTCTCTATGTAGCTCTGGTTATCCTGGAACTCATTCTGTAGATCAGGCTGGCTTCAAACTCACAGAGATCTGCCTGCCTCTGCCTCCTGAGTGCTGATATAAAGGCGTGCGCCACCACACCCTACTGAAATGTTTTTTTTTTTTTAATGAAGACATGCCACATGCAATCAAAATATCTTATTTTACATATATCCTATCTCACTCCTCCACAAACCTTGGGTTAATGAAAGCTAAAACCTCTCTGGGAAAATGGATGAACCTCTGTAAATTCTAGATTTAAAGCTATAGAAACCAGAGTTTGAAAGCAAACAGCTACAACAGAGTGGAGACATAATGACAAAATGAGCCAGAGAATGACCAACAAATTTTAGGGAAGAGATGCCAAATCTGAAGTTTCAGAAATGTGCAATTGTTTCTTTTATTTATATAAATGGAATATAGATAATAAAAATACTATAAAACCTTGAAAAAAATCTTATTTTCTGGACATTATAATAAAGAAAGATGTATATAAATTTTGTCAACAATCATGCTCTGGGCTTCAGAGATAGTTCAATGAAATAGTATGTGCCAAACTTGTACAATACCCAGTGTTCACTACTGGGGATTTAGTGAAAAAAGAAATAACAATAAGTTACTCTTCAATAAAAGCTAATGCATGATTGAAGCATAATGATCAATCACAATACCAAAATAAACACAAATAACAATGATATTGCTGAAATATGAATAAAAATAAAAGAATTAGTCATCCAAAGCAAAAAACAAACAAACAAAATACAAATGAACAATAAGAACCAACTACTTCATTTGGTGGTTAATAGCCATAGTTGTGTAACTCATTAACAATAGTTTTATAAGAAAATCATCGCAGATTATGTTAAACATACAAGTGGTTTTTTGAAATGTGTAATACGCCTAAGTGAAACTGATTATGTAACACATCTGTATGTACGGTTTCCCCAAATTTAACATTTTTCTACAAGTAAATTTATGTGAATTTGGAAAACCAAAATCTGTCAGTTAAAATTGAGAGGTTTTTTATCAGAATCCTTCTGAGAATAATTCTCAGAATTACTTTTTATTTTTTGCATTAGCATGAATTACATTTTAGCTGCACTTCTCACTACATATGGTTGCAAAACCTAATACTAAGCTTGGTGCTGTTACACCACACTAAAGTTTGATCTTGTATACCATATATTTCTCCTCTGTGTTCACTTTGTTTTGTATAGGCAAGAGTGTCAGCGTTACTTTAATGCTGTACATTTGGTGAAATTAACCTGCCTCCTGCTTTCATGAACCCTTCTCATGTGTTGCCACATGTCCTTTATTATATTTTCTCTATGGTTGTACTATTCTTGAAGCATTTACCATAGTTAAATATGTTGGGGTTTTTTGTTTTGTTTTGTTTTTGTTTTTTCTGGATCTTATTCTCAGAAACCTAATTCCAAGCAATGGGGCTGCTTCCCTTTAACCTTGAGAGGTAGTGAACAAAAGGGTGAGGAACCTAGTTCATTTTGTAAATGACAAATTATGCTCTTGCATTTTTACTTACTTTTAAAATTATAGAAACTTTACCATGGGATGATATTCTGAATATAAAATCAAAAACAATAGGACTATTTTAAAAGTTTCATGACACTATCTGTTTCACTATCTTGTGACCTCTCCATGCTGGAGTTTCCTCCTCCATGGAGACTCCCAAGATAGACATGGTCAGTGTTGAAAACCAATTCAAAATAGAGAGATTAGCTAATACTCTCATATTCTTAAAAAGAAAGTATTACATAAAATACAATTTAGGACTTAACAAAAGTATGAAATGTCTCATATGTATAGTTAGTTAGCATTCAACATTTAATCAACAAGCAATATTTGATTAATATTATATATAAATTTATAACTTGATGAATTACAACATGTAGAATGATTAATACAATGATGAGTTCGAAATGACTCAAGCTGAAGCATATATTTGGTCAACACAGTAAGTCTGGAAACAAATCATAACAAAATATACCCATTCACTGGAAAATAAACAAATGTAAGAAAATGAGAAAACATTAATGAAAATATAATTTAAGTGCTGAGATCTTTAAATCTTATTTCCATGCCACTCCTTCATATTTTATGCAAAGCAATATAAAGTAGTTTGATTTTCAAAACCATATATAAGGTGAGCTATGGAAATATTTTCCAGATGCCTTCTGGAAAATAAACAGAGTATGTTTAGTAAGTGAGTGTCTGTAACTTCAGAGAAATACAACTGCCAGTCCATTTTCAGATATTGACATTTTTCCTTATTTACATATCTTTTACTACAATGTTTAAGTCATTTCATAAACTCTTGGTGACAGAATAAGAAACAACAATAAAGTATAACATTTTGCTTAATGTTAATAAATTATACATGCTGTCAATGTCACTCATTTAATTATTTGCATTTTCTTGTGAACTTTAAATAACATATGTGTTTATGGGTCAATATGTAATAACAGTAATATATTTATATCTCATATAAAGTCTCAATAAAAGTTATTTTGAATTGAAATGAATTGTTCATTGGAAATATCATCATTCAATAACCCATAAAACAACTTCATAGGTTTTTAGGACAGCAGGTGGTAGAAGATGTTAACTATAGACAAAGTTAAACCTATTCTTGTAATTAAAACTCATTGCAATAATGAACATTAACATGCTCTGATTGAATGAAGATATTAGTAATATATAATGAATATTAAGAAAGAAACACAGGAGAGAAAAGACAAAAAAGAAGTTATAAGAGTAATTATAAGCTACTACATGTAGAAAACTATGCTTATCTCCCACACACACATTCCACAAACAATAATAATATTTTAATTACCTTTCTATTTGCATATAATATACTCAATTTTTAAAAATGAATATTCAGTGAATCACAGTCAATTGCATGAAATGATGGAAGATAAGTTGTTCTCACGGTTTCAGGTCCACCACAAAGAAGTCCTTTGCTAATCCACAGGGAAAACATACACCTTCGGAGAAAAGAGATTCTAGTGTTGAGTCCATTTGAGAGACTTGATTTATAGTCATCATAGTGGAAAATATGTTAAGTAAGAAACACACTAACTGACCTGTGTAAACATGAACATTTGCATGCTTGTAAAAGTGCATTCCAGCCTAATTACTGGAGCATTCTATAGATAAAAAATAGTTAAATTAGCAGACACTCAACGAAATTTAATTTTTGTAGTACATGTGTTAAATAATTAGATATCCTATACTCCAGATAACATCTCCAGTACGCTCTCTCTCTCTCTCTCCTACTCTAATTCTTTTTCAACAGTGGTACGAACTGGATCTAGTTTTTCACGCAAGGCTTCCGACATGGTAATCAATAGTTCCACCACTGACTTAACATTACCCAGACTTAACTGTCTTCTTAAACACAGAGGATTTTTTTTTCATTGTTATAACTATGAAGCAAACTAATTACTAGCATTTAGAGAAAAATAGTCAAGCTAGAGGAATGTAGAAAGTAATCTAGGCATTTAACTAGACATAGTACATATTCTTTAAATATTACTATAATTGAATATTAATTCATAGAAATCAAAAGAAGGTATGAATTTCAGGAGAACACATTAAAGCTAATGAAAGTAGCTACCAGACCAAAGTAACAGATAATAGAGAGATGCTAGTATCCATATGCCATCCATTGCCATGATACCAAGCTTTTCATAAGAATTATGAGTTTCTTATTTATCTTAACAATTCTCCTAGAAACATTTCCTTCAGTCCACAGCTCATTCTTTTTTAAAATAGCTGAATCTATTTTTTAGTAATAATCTCCCAATATGTTATCATCAAAAACATGACTAAAAGGGTTAGTGGGCTTCCTCAGTGTGGGCTTGCATGTAGATTCTTACTCTGTCAGATTTGCTACTTCGCAAGACATTGATAGTACCTTAAGATCTATATTGTACCTCTCCCTGTCATAAAGAGAAAAGGAATATATAGATATATCAACATGTGGAAAAATGGCTAATTAAATTATTTAACCAGTATTTAGATTATATTTAATTGGTTTGGCAGCTGTTAATCCTTAACCTGCCATTATGAATGAACACACAGACACCACATGGATTTTAAGAAGACTTGGCCTGAATTGAGCAATTTTGGCCCACTTAAGCTAGCTTTTAATTCTATTACCCAAATATAACCTCATGTATGCATACATCCCTTTGGACTGTTATTCTCCACACTATGCCGATATTCCTGGGCATGTGGAATGAGGTTCTTGTTTCTAACCCATGGTGTGTGTCCTCCTTCTTCCTGCTCCCAGTTAGAATGAACTAATCCTGTCTGTAAAACAGGCTCCCTGTTCTAATATCATGAAGTCCCACCTTCCTATACTCTTTCTACCTAGCTAATTGCCCATTAGTGACTTTTATCAACTAATCAAGAGAATGCCTCAGAAGGGGCAGTAACCAGATCTCAACATTGAAATCAGTATATCAGACCTTTCCCAACATCAACACCTAATTATTTTTAATAAAACCTATAATATTACTCTCTTGTTTACAACTTTACTAAAGACACATTGCTTACTGAATCAAACAGTAAGAAATGTCCATTACAAAGATTTCAGAATTTATATCCAATCACAGATGTCTTATCTTTCAAATTTATTTTTCCACTCAAACAATCATTTGTATTGCTTTCTGTCTTCTACTCATATTAAACTATTACAGGCTTTCCAGTATTTTCAGATATACTAATTTGATATAGGGATTCATGCTCCAGGTAAATGGAAGTACTCAGGGGCCTGAGGGAGAAGGATTGCCAAGATTACAAGGCCATCTGCAAAGTAATAGCATGTCAAAAAGAAAAAGACAAGACAAGGGAGTTGGGGAAAAAAAGGAAAAAAAATAAGAGAGGGATGCTGACACCATGCTTTTCACCTTGTTTCTGTTTAACAAGTCTGGTTCTCCCAATTTTGTAAAGAGCTCAAATTCTGTACAGAGCTCACAACCTCTAACCATTTGGAGTAATAAATTATTACTATCTAATTTATTACTGTTAGTCTTGGTCACATCCATGCTCTCAGAATGCTTATAATTTAATCGAAAAAATCATTGTTTAGGTTTATTCATAAGAGAATAAATTCATTTTCAGCAGTTTATTACATTTATTGTTAATTTAGGGATATACTTACTCCCTTTGTTAGAACATTTAGTATATATTTCATTTACAATTAGAACTATTTTATAATAAATATATCCTTTTTAGGATGAACTTTTTAAAAATTATACTATTATTATTCATTGCTAACATTGCATAAAATACTTTCTTCATGGTCTTAAAACTAAAATAACACTAGCTATTGTATAGTAATGTTCCACAAAAATTGATACTTTTTTTTACGTAGTGATATTGCTTCATATAAGAGGATGTTTGGTATGGTGGTCATTGAAAAGAAATCCACTAAAATTTAGCTTCCTACTTATATAGAAGAACTAGAAAAGTAAATTGTTTCTAAAAATAACTTCATATTCACTCTGTTCAGACTGAACAGTGCCATTCCAAAACAGAATTGCAGGAGGTAAATATTTTTCTCAAATGAAGAGATGAATTTTTTACTGTACATTAGTTTAATAATCATTCGTTTATGAATATGTTAAATTTCAGTGATGTTTAAGTTTTATTCATAACTTTGAATTCTTCTGTTTGGTTTGTACATTTCACAGTAATCTGAGTCTCACATCTAAATCTGTGGCAAGTTGTGTATCTAGCCCAACAAATATTTCCCTTTTCCTACATTTGCATATCTCAAAAACTCCTGAAATGGTATATTTTAAAATTCCAATTCAAATTTTATGCAATCTATAAAGCTTCAGTGTCTAAATAGTCCATTAATTCTTGGAAAGAAGAGGTTTTCTCTAGTGGCACACTATTTAGCTTCCCTGTGAAAAGTAATTGCCTGTCTCCATGACAGAATTTAACTTTCCAAATTATTTGGCTTAATTTACAGTGAGACATTTTGTCATAGGCACTTTGGAAGCCCAGCAGTAATTGCTCTGAAATTTATTGGAGCATGACTACTGAAACTTTCATTTTTCTTCTTTTATAGATAGTACTGAGTCTCAAGAAATGTTTTAACTAAATATCTTGTTTACTTGGTTGGCAGTAACATTTTGAACTTCTTGCTGTAATTCAATCATAATGCTTTGTATTATAATTAGAAAATACTATTGATTCTCATATCTCAAAATGTACCACATCAATTATGATTATGAAAGATGGAAACCCAATACTAAATTACTTCACTTGAAAAAAATATATTTTGAAAAGTATATCTTAACTGTAAAATTAGTTATAGTAATTATATATTTTTTTTCTTTATTTCTGGAAAATAATTTTTGTAAGCTAGCAGTGCTTTTTTTTTAACAAATCTTTTCTTTCTTTTTAAAGATTTTATTTATTACATATACAATGTTCTGTCTGCAGGTATACCTACAGGCCAGAAGAGGGCATCAGATTTCATTATGGATGGCTGTAAACCACCATGTGGTTGCTGGGAATTATACTCAGGACCTCTGGAAGAGCAGTCAGTGCTCTTAACCTCAGAGCCATCTCTCTAGCCCCCACTATTTCTTTTTATGAGTAATGCTTTCATTCTTTAAAATTATCAATTTTTTTCTGGACCTAGGTACACCCTTTCCCCCAATTCTGATTTCATCTCCAGGCTTCCATCCCTACTTACCCAATTTTGAGTTCTCTCATTTGCCCTCAGTTGAGTCCAATTCTATTTTTGCCCAGCGAGTATTGGTGGTGGGATTTACCCTGACATATGCCTTTGGTGTTTCTTAATCCAATCATGTTGAATGAAATTAATGGCCACATGTCTATTTCTTGTCAACACAAAACCAGTATTTTGAACTACAGTATTCCACCCCTGGTTGCCTACAAGTGAAGATCTTATCATTACGCAAAATTCACTTAGTTCAAATGCAAAAACTCAACCTCTTCTAAACTTCAAATTTTAAAGTCTCTCAAAGACTAAAGACTAATTCTGAGCTGTTAGGCTTTATAATATCTAAAAAGAAGTTATAGAATTTTAATAGGAAGTGTTACAGAATAAAGATTCCCATCCATATGGGATTATTGTGAGTTAAACAGGAAATACTGGATGAAGGCAGATTGTAGTCCTTCAGAGAAAACAACAGACTGAATTTCCATGTGTAGAAGCTGGTGATCTTGACAGTATCAACTAGGCTCTGGGGATCTTGGGAATCCCAACCCTACAGTTCTGTTACCTGACTAGCATGTTGCCTGTGTCTTGGGTGAATACCACTCAGTATTTCCAGTATTTCCTCTTTCTGACATCACCCACCATCCCAGGGTTTCTACTGTGACTTATATTTCACCCCCACAGCTTCATCCATTAATTTCTCAAGGTATCTGGAATTGGCATACCTGAATTCTTTACTCTTTGCACTATTTGTTTTAATTAATTACTTATTTTTTCCTTTGTCTTTTCCTTTTATGAGTAAATTTTTAAAAGAAATTGCTGTATTATACATAGGAAATTGAAGTTTCAACTAACCTACTGTTCTTCTGAAGGAACATAGTTATTTTACTGCTATGCCCCTTCAGCAGAATAATAATGGTAGATCTTGATATAAAGGACCCATCCACAAGTGAGCACTCTATTAGAGTTATGTGCACTTGACATTTTGACCAATTAACAGTATCCACTGAGGGAAAGAAAAGCTTCTCTGATCAAAGTTGAAAACAACAAAAATATATATTTGTCTTTGAGGGGTATAATTTTTGAAAAACAGATGATTCGAGGGCTGCTTGTAAATATTGTTTACAAAAGTCTTCAGACCATGTCATTTCCCCTGAATCTACTAAAGCAATTCCTATTATCAAAGATAGATTCTCTGAAACTTAAAATATCTCAAGCCCTTCATAGATTTAAAGAGTGTTCTTGTTTACTGGGACATCCCTGAGTCTGCTCTAATTATGTCAATGAACTTAACTCTCAACAGTATATGAAAGTCTGACCTCTCTGTTGCAAATTCAGTCAATTCCCTTTCATGTCAATGTCCCAAGTGTTCTGCATATTTTAGTTACTGTTTTTGTATTCTTTTTGATTTCATGTTGTCACTCTTGGAGTTCTTTAAAGTTGTTTTTATCTGTTTGTGTTTAGCTAGCTCTCTGGCTTTTTCTCTAAGTTTTTGCTGAGATTTTTTTTTTCATGATTTATGAAAGCCTCCATTTTAGAGATTAACCTTATTTTATTATCTATTTTTTCTTGAATATATCATGAAATACTAATCATTGATTAACTGATAATTTTTTTCTGAAATTTTCTATTTTTTATTTTTTTTCTTAGTATGAACCTTAAATTTGATATCTGTAACCACAATTTCAGTGAAGGAGATTTGAAATATTTACTTATTTCTTCCGTTGATATTTCAAGTATGCAAATAATTACCTTATTCCTACTCTTAAATATGCCACTTCTTGTAAATGACACATTTATTGATGTCACTACAGATGACAGAACATTACTTATTAAGGATATCAAATTGAGCCAATAATCAGGTCCTATCATGGCAGCCACTACAATTTATCTCTTTTGTATCTATTCTTTTCCACAAGAATCTTTGCTGATTCCAAATGCACTTAATTTGGATAATGAAATTTTTGACTGTGGGAATATTTTGTTGTCACTATAAATTGGTAGAACTAAGGATTATGTTACAAAAGAATGCAAAGAAAACAACTGTTAAAAAGATCCCCTAACAATTGGAATGGGGTCTTATCTTAGAAGATATTGCCTCCCTCAGGAGCTCATTTCCTTAGCAAAGCTGCCTTATCTTTCCTCCCTGGAAGAGGAGGCACTTAGTCCTGATGTGGTTTGATGTGCCAGAGTACTTTGGTACTGTGGGGTGGGGGAGGTATGAGGGAAGTGGTTGGGAGACTGGAACTGGGAGGAAAAGAGGGAGGGGGTGGGGATTGCAATGTAAAATAACAAAAAAAAAATCTTAAATTAAAAATAGTGATCAGAAACTAAATTTCAAAGATAAGTTTTCTGGATGCTGAAATGACCAAATGCACTCTTCATTTGATGCTAGGACATTCAAATCTCAGAGAAGAAGCAATTATATCTTGAATTCAAATATCCATAAATGAGAGCGCCCTTGAGCACTTCTGGGACATCATGAAGTCCAGATGGGAGCAGTTCTAAGAGTGCCTATGACTGACTTGTTTATCATACAGTGGGACATGTTTACATTTACTTAGATTGTCGACATCACAGATTGCTGTTAGTGAAGGGGAGATAGATGTGACTCAAGCAACTCAATATAATAGAACAATTTGTGAACTTCTCACCACAGATTCTTTAATTTATTCTCATTCTTTTTTGTACCATTCCATTCATTAGTTAATATGATTCAAATAGATAATTTGTTCTCTGCTCTTTTCAAATGAGCTGTAAATAATAGCTCATTTCTCTTTTTTTTCCACAATTTATTTTTATTTTATTCACTTTACAGCCTGATAGCCACCTTCTCTCTCCTCTCCTCCCAGGCCCACCCTCACACTCCCTCTCCCGTTCTCCCATTCTCTTTTCCTCATAGGAGAGGCCCACCCATGGGTGCCAACCCCCATATATCAAGTAGAAGCAGAACTAGGTGCATGCATTTTCTCCCATTGAGGCCAGACAAGTCAACCTAGCTATGTGAGAGGAATGCAAAGGCAGGTAACAGAGCCAGAGATAGCCCCTGTTCTAATTGTTAGGAGGCACACATGTTGAAAAAAATATGGCTAATTAAATTATTTAACCAGTATTTGTATTATATTTAATTGGTTCGGTGGTGTTAATCCTTAACCCGCCATTATAAATGAATACACACAGACACTGGATGGATTCTAACAAGCCTAGGCCTGAGTTGTGCAATCCTAGCACATCAAGGCTAGCTCATAATTCTATTACCCAAATATAACCCCATATATACATATGTCCCTTTGGATTATTATTCTCCATGTTAATCCGATGTTCCAGGTCATGAGGAAGGATTTTCTTTAATCTACCCCATGGCGTGTCTTCCTAGTCTGCCCCTGGCTTCTTCCAGTGTTCTCAAGAAGTCTGTCTCCTTCTGTGTCCCAATGGAAAGAGAGCTGTTCTCTGTGTGTGCTCAGGGTTCCTGTCTAATCTCAGGAAGTCCCACCTTCCTATACTCTTTCTGCACAGCTAGTTGGCCATAAGCAACTTTTATTAACCAATCAAGAGAATACCTCAGAAGGGGCAGTAACCAGATCTCAGCATTGAATTCAACCTATCAGAAGCAATGATATTAGGCCTTCCCTCAACGCCCACATGAAAAAGAAGTTGCACACATGCTACATTTGTGTAGGGGGTCTAGGTCCAGCCCATGCCTACTTTCTGGTTGGTAGTTCAATCTCTGTGAGCCACATTGGATCCAGATTAATTTACTCTGTAGGTATTCTTGTGGTGTCTTTGATCCTTCTGGCTCTCTCAATCCTTCTGCCCATCCCCACAATTCCACAAGACTCCAAAATAGCTCATTTCTTGATACTAATGTGAATCTCTCAATATTTTTAAATAAATTATATTCCTATTTCTGACATGCAATATGTCATCTGTAAAGAATGACTTTTTTGTGGCTCTTTCATCCAAATAAGGTCCTGTTTTATTACAATGCAACATATCATATACTGCTGAAGACACTGTGCACTTTCATTGCAATCAAGATACATAGAATTCACACTAGGTATGAACCAGGATTTTCTACCTAATGAATACATTTTAAATTCCCAGAAGTTTCTATGCAGATTTATTGGGGGTAGGTGGATAAATCATTGGGCTCAAACAAACACAAAAAAAACAAACAAAACAAAAAACCCACACTGCTTAATTCTTCTCTTTGTATATATTAAATTAATGCAAAGCATTTTTTTTTCTCGTGATGAGTTAAACTTAGACAATTTCATAAATATTACCACTGTGGCCAGGTTTCATGAGAACATCTATGATGACAACTTGAAATAAATACTAAATATGTGATTGTAACATTTTGGAAAATCAAAGGCATTAATAACTCTAAGACCTGATGGGATTTGAAATCCATTAGTCAGATGAAATCAAGTTACTTTTAGTAGGCAGTGGTAAAGAGAGAGATTCCTTGTTTGACTGATACAAACAGTGAAAAGAGAATCAAAAATTGCATTTTGTTGAAGCTGAGCACAGTGAATCTTATTTGCTGGCTGTGAAAAGGTGGTAATTGGAATTTCCAGTGAATGCTCTTCTAAATGAATACTCTTCTGTTTCTCATCATTTTATTATTATTATTATTTATCATTTTTACTATTTTGAAACATCCACGAATAATTAAACTAACACTTTTGTAATTTATTCTGAAGGTCACTAGTTTTTGCAAATGGAAATCTGTTATTTTCTAATTAAATTACATAATTTTAAAATTATGTATTTAAAATACACAATTACTTATTAAAATACATAAATGAAAATTAGCACTTAGATTAATTGTATGCAAACGTTACATAATGGAGACACCCGAAATTGATGGCCTGATGTCTTGAGTTTGAAGATAATAATGATCTGCTCAGAGGAATAAGTGGAATTGCAGGAACCTCCTGCATTCTTAGGTGTGCTACTGGAACCTATTACTGAATAACACAACAGCTGCCAAATGGCCTCTGGCTTTCATTCAATGACAGGTAAGTTTCTAATGTTTTTGCTTCAGGGCAAGGGCATTGAAAGCTTGCCTTTGTTTCCTGCTGGGATTATCTTGTGATATATCAAAGCAATATGTGATATATCAGTAATATGTCAAATGTAAGTAGGACAAAAACTGTGAGATACACAGGGCTTTGGAACAAATCCATATACTTCTCTTGTGGAAAGGATCAAGGAAATGACTTGGCTTGTGACTACATAGTAGCCAAGGTTTAATATCTGTACTGGAGATAACATTTTCCTCTGAATTCTCAGGTATGTCCAAAATTAGATTTTTTCATAAGCGATCTGAATTCACACAAAACTTTTCATAAGTATGAGATCACAGTCAGTATGTAAGAGTGATTCATTTCCCAGTACCTCTCCTCTTCTACTGAATAGTCATTGCCTTTCTTCATTTCACAATAATTGCTGGGGACTTATCTTAAATATACATGCAGAAAATTGAAATATAACATACTAAGATTCTAAAGGATAATTCTATGTAATATGCACTGACTCAATTCAGGTTATACAAAGGACTTGATACGATGTTTCACATCTAATATAACAACATCTGTCTAATAATGAAAATTGCTGGATTGCATTAGATCCTGTTCATAATGTTGCATAGAATCATTGTCTTTCATACACACACACACACACACACACACACACACACACACACACACACACGAACCACTCATATCAATGGTACATATACTGCTGTCCCTGACTACAGATCTTTGCTAGAATTACTGCTGAGAAATCTAGAACATTTTCACAAGTTGTATGGCATATTAGTTAATTTATTTTATTTTTGTGGTAGAATCCATGAAAAGTCAGTTATTTCAGGAAAAAACACTATAACGTGAGGTTATAATTGTCAACTTCATTGAATAATGGAATACAAGCTTTATTAATCAGGAACACCTGTGAGTGTTAGAAAAAGAAAACAGAATTGTCAATATAGAGAAGGTAGAGAGATAAATTATTATTTAATGAGTGAGTAACTTCAGTTTGGAAAATAAAAGAAATTCTAGAGGTAGTGGTGCAAAACAATGTGCAAATAGTCAAGGTAAAAATGCAGAACCATTACTACAATGCCTAATCTTCACTATAATTTCACTAAATTTAGAATCACCAGAGAAACTTACTGTATCAAAGGTTGGTGTGCTTAGAAAGATTTAGCTAAAGACAGAAAGCCCACACTGAGTGTGGTAGCGCCATACCACAGGTTGGAGTCCCAGAAAGAAAAAAAGAAGCAAGGTGAGGATACAATGCACCCGTGACTGTGGATTCAATGTGCCAGTGTCCCCTGCTTCTGTCACCGTGACCCCCATGATAAACTATGAACTCAAGCCATGAGCAGCACTGTCCCTTCCCCTTCGTCGCTTCTACAAGTATTTTGTCACAGTAATGAGAAAAGTCATCAATGCACATCTAATTGTTTTAACCTTGCATTTTTAATTACCAACATGTTCACAGTAGAAGAAAAGAAAAATTTCAGAAAGGACACAATATTTAAAAAGACTTGAAAAGATCCAATAAACTACTTTTTTTTTTTTATGTTTGAAAGTGATATCAATTGACTCAAATCACCCAGTCAATAGAAGAAGAAAAAAATTACAGGACTGAAAAAGACTTAGGAAAGGATACCAAGTCAAGCAGGTCTAACTTTTCCAAGTCTCAAAAGTTTTTTTTTTCTTCATTTTTTTTTTTTTTTTGCTAAAATCGTAATTACATTATAATAATGTTAAGAAGCTGGGAACAGAGATACCATATCTGCCCAGATTCAGAAAGTGCTGTTTTCATTATGTTCTGTTAAGTTGCCGACAAATTTCTTCAGAGACTTTAAATTGTGTGAGAATCTTGGAAAACAAAAGTAATCTGTCCTTAACTTTTAGCTGTAATGACCTGTTAAAGAGTTCAAAACTCTCAGACTCCTGATAGATCCTAATTTGTGATAACTTAGAATTACTTGTTTCATGTAAATTTTCTCAAATGGAGAACATGTAAATATGTTGCTTTCCAGTTTGCTGTATGATTGCAAATGGAATTCTGTTGGTTAGGTATGAACATGTTAACGTTCTGAGAGGTATATCCCATGAAAAACACAGAAAAACTACTTTCAGGGGTCACTCATTTTGAGAAAAGTACTGTTTACTGTATTAAAAGGAGTAATGTTAACATTCTTTTAAATGCCTGGGAATGCTTTGTAATTATAATATCCTCAAACTTATTTTTAGCAGAGAGTCTACATTCTCAGGAAATTCAAATATATTCTTTCCTGTTAGTTTTGTGGCAGGGTGTCTCTTGGTTGAAGATTCTCAAAGGAAAGGAAGAAAAAAGAAATAGCCTCTTTAACTTTCATGATTCATTTTAGGGAAGAAGGTTCTGATTCCTATGAGCCAGATGAAAAAGACAAAGTCTGGTTTCTGTGATTTGATTTTGGGGATAGAGGAAGTTGGGAAAGAGGTCAGAAAGACTTGATTTTAAGTTTCTCCTTGGCCCTTCAGGTCTCAGTACAGATCATGCCATTGTGCCATGCTTTCAGGCTTCAAGTTCTGAGTCACACACTGGAGAAGAAAGGCTTCTCAAAAGCGGAAGTGACTTATATATATGTATCCAGATAAATGCTTTTCTCTCCTAATCCTAACCCTAATCCAGTAGAGAAAATTGAATATGACATAATGCAGTTAAAATAGAAACATAGTTTTACTACATATTCTGAATTCATTATCTCAATATTTTGAACTTTTTATATATTGTAATATCAAAATATTTTAAATCACAAAAATAAAATAAGCACAAATTTATAAAATGTTGGTTTTCTTTATTTATTTATGGCTTCAGGTTACAACTCATAAGCATGTTGCAATGTAGTCAGCCTCTTAATTATCACGGTAAAATTATGGTAAACACTGAATGCTTACATGGTAAAAAAAATCAGGTGCTTTGGTACCATTCTGAATTAACATATCATAGCTTTGAAACTGATTGTGTGTGTGTGTGTGTGTGTGTGTAAGTGGCTTGCTCTTGTAAAGTAACTCCTTGTAAAGTAACTCCCTAAAATTTGGTTTTATGCCTCTTACATAGCAATATGATATCTCTAGTGCAGTTTTGAGTGAGTTTTCAGTGAAGTAAACAGTGGGAAAAACTAGATTTAGGCTACAAAAAAAAAAAAAAAGACTATTATCGTAATAATGAAATTCTTGGAATAGTACATGTTTATTGCCATTTAATTTAGTCCTTTTATTTTATAAATGTGGAAACTATTAAAAGGTTTGGTTGATAAAGATAACAAAATAAATGCATTTTCTTTTCTAATTTTTGTCCCTTTGTCAGTTAATTTCTGCCATTTATTTGTTAAGAGTGCTTAGTCAACTCTCCAAACAATTTGAATTTCAATGGGAAGTTCTTGGAGTTAAGAAGTATTTGCTAATAAGAAAAGCAAATCCTAATTGTGGAATTAGAGATATAATCAAATATGTTTCCTTACACATATGCATTCATCACATTCTTAGTTAATACCACCCTATTGAATACATTTAACCAGAAAAGAGAAATAATCACTTTTACAACCTGGAAGAACTAAGTAGCCATTGTCTATCATCCAAGCACAAAACACTACACTGATAGAATGAATTTGAAAGTTTTGACTCATTGCTATAAGATCCTGTAAGAATTTCGGGGAGGGGAAATAGTTGTATTTTCTGATATTGGTAGAAATAAAATGTGTAATACATCAAGTTGAAGACATAAAACATACAAGATTTTAATTAGATCTTTAGGGTTTCTGTTCATTCATTCTACTGATCTGATTTTAGTAATGGTAACAATTAAGTAAGACCAGGAAATTCACACTTCTCAAAGGCCTCAAATTATAGAAAATATCTTGGGGTAACTCTAGCCAAGCAAGTAAAAGACTTGTTCGCTAAAAAACTTCAAACCTTTGTAGAAAGAAATTGAAGAAAATATCAGATGATGGAAATAGCCCCCATGCTTATGGATGTGTAGGTTTAACAGTAAAAATAGCCTTTCTGTTAGTCCCACTGGATTAGAATAAAAACACTACCACAATATTTAACCTGAATTTGAAGCAATTTTTATTAAATACTGGCTAGGATGATGAACTGGCCAGCTCTCTATCTGGGATTCCCAAAGGATGGCTGACAATCGCTTTAGTCAGGTCTTTATAAAGGTAAAACCTACAAAGCTACGTACTTCTTGCCTTCATTCAGTGGGGGCAAGTACACGTCCAGATGTATTCCCTAAATATATACCTCCAGTCTACTTGTGATCAAGCACATTTTGCGCATTTGGGACAACCAACCTTGTTTACAGACATGAGAACACATGGCCCCAAGCAGAAAGTTCTGTCCTTGGGCATGTGAAACTTATAGATTTACCTGTCCTGGGGCATCTGGGGCTTACAGGGTAGAGGCATTTTGGTTTATATCTCTCTTAAGCACAGTAGTTTAAATTTAAAAACATGACTTCAGCCCTTATAATCCTACCAAAAGAAATCTGCAGATTCAGTGAAATCCACATCAAAATTCCAATACAGTATTACAGACCTTGAAGGGACAATTCTTAACTTCATTTAGAAAAGCAAACAAGTCCTAGGATAGCTAAAAAATAAAACAAAGCAAACACACACACACACACACACACACACATAAACAAACAGAAAACCACTTGAAGAAATGTTCAATACCCTTAGCCATCATGGAAATGCAATTCAAATCTACTTTGAGATTCCATCTTACACCTTTCATAATGTGTAAGATCAATAACACAAGTGAGAGGAGACACAAAGTGATTTTTTTATAGTACAGTAGAATGAACAGACACAAAGATTAAATAAGTGTAAGAGCAATGGCTAGAACAGTAAGAACAAGACTCCAGCACCCTACTTCAGAAAAATAATAAACAATTATAGTAACCTCAACAAGAAGATAGAACTATCAAAGAAGAGTGTTAAGTTTCTGAACTACTAAACAGGTAAACCTAACACCACAGTTAATTTGCCAAGGGGATTGTTTTCTTCCAAGCTAGTTGTGTCTCTGAAAACACCATGAGCAGCAGTGTTGATTTGCAAGAGGCAAAAGAAGAGTCCAGTCAAATTCAGATCCGTAGCCTGTATTGGTTAAAACTTAGACAGTCTGATACTGGGTAGTCTATTTTAGGGTATGAAACAGCATAGTTGGCAGGGTGGAGGGGGTGGGGAGTGTTTCCTCGTAGAAACTAACTGATCCATGTGTACAATAAAGCTAAAGCCTTGATTACATTGAACCACCTTATAAGGTGTATGTGAAATCTTCCATAAAGATGGGTTATCCATACAGACTACATATGACATCTCAGGGGTCTGAGGGAGGATCAGATGTGGTCTTACCTGCACAAATTGCATAAGGTTCACCAGGCTGTCAATCACTTCCTCTCCCAGATCTCTGGATTGGAAACAGGTAATCCAAATCTCCATTTAAAGAGACAATCCCGTGGTTTAGCATTCCTGGTTACCTTATTGCTTGTATGAGAGCAAACGAATCTCTCTGCCTCCTCTAGCTACTATCAGTAGAAAGTGTCAGTATTCAAAGAAACATGGTTAATTAAGAGATTTTATAAGCTTTCATTTTGTAACATAGGTACAGTCCCTGTGTTCACTTTCAGAAAAAAAAACAAAACAAAAAACTTGTAACTGAGATGCTAGTTCATTTAATCCTTTGTACCAGTCAGTACTGGCTAAAACAAAGAGCTTTTTTTCTTCCTTGTGATTTGTGTTTTTTTTTTTTTTCACCTTGTCTCTGTGGACCTATTAATCTTCAGTTTTTACCATGAACATTTTAATTATGTGTTTTGCTTGTAGCAAAGGAACAAATGTTAAGAGAGACTTTGAGTACTAGAGTGCTTTCATAACTTTCAAATTTTCTAGAAGTTATTCTTAAGCTTAAAAAAAGTCTATTTTTCATGACTGTGACAGTTTATGCAGGTCAGCACTTCTAAAATTCATTTGACATGAAGGCATTGCCATATACAGTTCTAGTGGAAAAGCAAAATAAAAATGATGTTTGAACTCTCAAGTAGGTCAGCAACTATGAGTCAGGAAAAATAATTCAGAAGATTTCATCCCATGTGAGAAAAGATAATTTCCATTACAGAAAAGATTGTAAAAATTAAATTTAATATAATATTTTGAAAAAGTAACCGGAGATTAATATACAATGATAAAAATCATTGTAACAACATACAAAACATGATTATGTTAATAATATCTCAAGGTATACAGGCTGACAAAAATTTTTGTTAATGTTCTGTTGGATAAATCACAGTACACTTCCTGTTACAAATGTGTAGTTTTTAACAAACTATAACAATTTTATTTCAGTGCATATCCTACTAGGCGATATGTATCTGCTCATGTTTTCTTTATATTTGAAAATTTATAAAATATTCTTTGGGGATTAGGATGTTTTGGCTATTTATTTTACATCCGTATTTTATGCAGGTCTTATTCTCTGTTTTCATATTTACAATAGCTTTGCGATATCTAGAAAATAACATTTTATAACATCTGCCCATCCTCTAACTCTTTCTACGGCCTCCTTTCCAATACTCCCTGGGCCTTGGAGTAAGTCTTATAGCAGATCATTTTAGGGCTGAGCACAACACTGTTACTAAGCACATTGGCCTGATGTAAAGTTTTCATTGGTTTAAAGTTTGTGACTTTTTAAATTTTAATTTTAATAGAAGATCCCACAATTTCTTTTCCGAAAGAAATTGTGTTGTGGTATAAAGTTGGAACTTACTTATTGGACGCATTCACCAAAGTGCATACACCTGTATTAATTCCTTGAAAACAGTAATTAATTATGTTGCTACATAATGGAACTTTTTGCTTTCCTAAGTTCTTACTGTTGCCTGAGGAAATATTTATATTTTTCAGAATATGACAATCACCAGAATTGGTTGTGTGGAACAACAAACACTGCGGAAACCCTAACCATTAAACAGCCTATAAAGCAAACATGAAAATGATATGCACTATGTTCATGTACAAAGCACAGATGGTGACCGAGTGCCAAATATTTAACTGATTCTTTTCAGTTGATGATGCATAATTTAACATGTCAGTCAACTGAGACTAAATAGAAGACAGAAAACTTGTGGGAGGTAATGGAAAACAAACCTGTTGGAGCCAGTGTTAACTCGTTAACTCTAAGTAGACTGCAATACAGCAGGGAAAAATACTGCTGCCTTAGTTTTCTGTATTTAGATTTATGATTGAACATTCTGTATTTTGTTCCTTTTACCAAGAAATCTAGGATACAATAATGTAATTTTATTCATTTTGATGAACAATATCTTTGTGATATCAAAAATAATTATGAGACAGCTACATAATAGAATGGGAGAAAGAATATAAAATGGACTGAATATTTAAGTAAGCATAAAAACCATTTGTTGGTGATATTTAGAAATGCTTGTGAATAGTATAAGGAAATGTATATTTTTAAATGTCATGGATGTGAACCCTAATAGAGGGATTCTAATCACTGAGCTTCATTCCTGGTCCACGATTTATTTTTAGTCACATGATGCTTTCCTTTCACTGGGAGAATCCTGCTTGAAAGGTCTAGAATCGCTAGAACGTTTTAATTGAAAAAAAAAAAGTGAAAATCACTTGGGCAAGTGTCCCTTTGGAGGTGATTTGATTATATAATTCTAAGTAGAAATAATTCAATCATGGACTAAAATTATAACATCCTACCAGGGACAGAATATCCTGTTGGCCAACACAGAAATCTAACCATCATTTGTTTATTACAAATGAACCAAAAATGGAATTCTGAGTCCAACTCAAGTTACTGACAAGCAGCTTGTCATAAATTGACCTTGCATCTTCTGAGGAAAATTATGAGCTCTGACTAAATTAAAGAGGATACCCAAAGGATTTGTTGTTAATTAGCTCAGACAGCATTTTCCAGCATCATTCCAAGGAACAAATAGTCTGTAATATGCTTCCAAGGAGGCATGTATAGTTAAATGCATTTGGGAAATCCTGCATGGCATCTGAAATTCACAAAAATCCATGAGCATATTACAGACCTGCTTAGTACATTTTAAAGATTATTGTGTAAGCTTTTCAAGTGTGGATGTTTTTAAAAAATATTTTTCCATTGAATTCTTTGTTCTTGCATTGTTTGTAATATCTTAAGCTCCAGACATTTCTTTAACAGCGTGTAGGGGAAAAAAAAAAAAAAAAAAACAAGCCCTATAGAGAAGAACTTCCAGAGTCATATAATTGTAAAACTGGAAAGGATTATTAAAAAAGAAAATATTTACATTGACGTACCAGACAGAAATATTGTTGTATGAATCCCAACTTATGTCTTCTCCCACCAAACTGAAGGAGAATCCAGGAGCTAATGACCTAACCACAGTGGTGGTAGTTATAGAACTTGTCAGGATATGTTCCTACTGTGGCCTAGAACACAGTATTCTCCCTTATGTCCAATAAATAATGTGAAACATTTTCAGAACAACCTTTGGCACAATTTTTGAAGCTTAACTTATTTCTTTTGTCTGTTAATACTATCTCTTGTTGATTTTGTCTTTTTTTTTATTAAGAATTCCATTTGCTGTATTGAGGTCAAGTTGGTTCAAGTGGATAGTTGGAATGAACAATGTTGCCTATGCACAGGTTTGTTTATGGAGACTCAACATAAGGGCAAGATAAATCTGATGAATGTTAATATGGTTATTTAGTAACAATTTTGTTTCCATGTAAAGATTAAAATTTAGATGCCAAGAAAGGGGGAAAGCATAATGAGGAAACTAATCATAAGAACTACAGCTCTTAGGTACTTTTTTTTTCTAAATAGCATTATTCTTTATAGGACATAGCATGAATATAACCTTAAATACCAGTAGGCTTTATTAAGTTGTTTATAAACAATAAGCTGTTTCCACAAAGGAGAGAAGCACACAGATGCTACTTAAGAACATTCACAGAGAATAGGTAATACTTCTTTCATCAACTTAGAATGGTGATTCCTAATCATGAAAATAGATATAAATAAAGAACCCACATGAAAATAATTAAGTAAAAGAAGAATGACTGTTCCATGTATTACAGAATATATTGTAGAGACATTCTTATACTTTAATGCTATCTAATTTTATAAAGTTAATTTGAAATTACAGAAAAGACAACTTTAAAAAGACAGAGTAACTTGACAAGATTAAACATCAGTGATATTGGGGCAGTTCTACCCTAAAAATTAATATATTATCAATTATTTTGAGTGAGTAAATGCTTGTTATTTGTTAAGAAATTAACACAGGATATGCAATTGTGCCTGTGGAGTGAGACCCAGCACTCAATTTACTTTCTAAATATGTCTGTTTTCTCAGAAGACTGTATAATTGATTTCCAAGTCAGTCACCACTGATCATTGAGCTTTAAATATTCTCAGTCCTATAAGATGATTTTTTTTTTCCTCCAGTAACCTGTTATTTCTAGATTCCTGGGGATAGAAGCTCAAGAATCACTGTGAAATAGTGCATTAATAAATGCACAATGTTAGGATTTCTTTAGTTAAAGATCTACTCCGAAGACATTCTAGGACACACATTATCAAGAAGGTCTCAAATCAGTAATGTTGGACAGTTGAAGAGTCTAAGCTACAGTTGATCATGAGAGTGTATTGGTTTATTAAAATGCCAAGAAGTTCAAGTCTCGTAAATGAGCTAGTGACTTGCAAAGTGAGCACATCTTTGGCATGGTAACAGACAACATATTGTCTTGTAGCTTCCCCCTCATATTTTGTACTTAAAATCAAATTCTCAGGAAATTCCACAGTTGTGATGCACTATGAACCCAAGGACAATGAAGTCTGAGTCTTTACAATTCAGCTTTATGTGAGTAGCCTGTACAAAAGGGTGATTGACAGCCAGGCAAACCACACACTGACTGCTAAATTGAAGCTGAGCGATCACAAACAAGTCAGGCAGAGGAAACCTCACAAAACCCCATTATTTGGCAAGTTGAAGCACTGTGAGAGGTTGATGGCTGAGAAGTGACAGCAGAGGAAGGGGGAAAATCCCACAGTAGCATGCAAGCCACTGAAAGGGAAAGCTCAGTTTGTGCAAAAAATGTCATGCAGTCTTTGGTCAGAGGCAAAATTCTGCAAGATGACAGATCTTGCAAACCTTGGTCATAGCTGGTTACTGACACACAATTCACAAATATTCTGCATGGCTTGACTTGTGAGTAACCTCTGTTTTCAACTAAACTTCTAGAAAAATATTGCCATTAGCTTTTGAAACCTAGGTTTATAAAAAAATATAATTTTTGCTGAGTCATGTACACTAGTATTCTATTATAGCGTAGTCATTCTAATTTTTAACTGATGTATATCATTGGGTTCTAATTATACATAATTCATCAAAATTAGTACCTTAAATTGTTAAAATGCATAAGTGTATATGCATATTTTTTTTAAATTTCTGCCTAGACGTTTTGTTAAGAGAAGCTTCAAAAGAGCTATGAATCTGTTCATAATAAAATGAAGGAAGAAAATGAACTTGTTAAAAGACCTTTGCTGACACCACTTTTCTTTTTTTCTTTCACTACAATTTATATACAGCTGCAAAAACCACATAAATTCTGTCATAGTTAAGAATTTTTACAACTTTCCAAGATGACTTATGCTGACACCTATCTTCAAAATTTTTGCTTTAGTACCTTTGCCACAGCCGATAAGACACGGCTGATTCACAGACACATTAAGAAAGTAGATCCCACAGAGCATACTAAATAACAAGAACTGGTGTAGAAAAGGTCTAAGAAAGCGTTTGGATGAATGTAGACTTACTGCAGGACATCATTTCAAATCTAAAATGCCAGTGTCTTCTTTCTAACAATCCCTCCAAAGGATGAGAGAGAGTACCACATTTACAAAGGAGTTTGGTAGCCTCTAGTTCTGTATGTTGCTGTGGGCTGTGTGAAACCACTTTCCACAGTCTGAATTTTGTGAAGCACAAAGTTAAACCCTTTACCCACAGTTCCCAAAGACTTTCTGTTCTAATGCCCCACACTCTAATCTGTGTTATGTCCACCTGACTGTGAAAGTCCCCCACAGCATATATGGCAAACTGAAATTTCATTGAAATTGTCTTAAGTATGTTATGACTTATAATCTGGAATTTTTCAGTTATATGAATAGACTTCATCTTTTCCAAGTACTTGTAGACCTTTTATTTTATTTTATTTTATTTGTGGAACAACACGCAAATTTGTACTAGGATCTAGTACAATTATTTGGTATTAGTATTATAATTTATATTTAGAAATTTTATAAGTGATGATGATTGGGCTATAAAATTTTCAAATTATTAGAAAGTGTCTTTCAGAAACTATGTTGATATCTAACAATCTGTTTTGATTTGACATAAAGCATCTTAGAAACAGCAACAGCAGGCTGGAGAGATGGCTCAGCCATTAAAGGCTAGGCTCACAACCAAAAACATAAGAAACAGCAGCAGTAAAGGAAAAGACAGTGAAAGTAATATATGATATTTTCTGAAATGCATGACTTGTTTTCCCTCTATATTTGTAACTTAGAAATTCTTTTTATATTACTATAACTAATTACAATGACTAAACACTATCAAATCATGTATTTTCTCTAATTAACAGTTAAGTGAATCACAAAATATTCAGCTTGAAAGAAATCCTTAGGATGACCCTAAGAGAGACGGATACCCTTGTGTAATTTCCTACAATTGGATGTGAATAAACACTAGACCCTGTCTCAACACAAGAAAATTATGTTCAAGGTAAAAGAATATCAAACCACTGATTGTGTTACTTAAAAGAGGAAGGAATTTTGCTGATGTAATTACAAACCCTAAATGGGCAGCATTGGATTAATCAAAATGAAATCTTGCCAGGACATTAAAAACTGAAATACATGAGCTCTTTGAAATAGAAATTCAATGTTTCTGAGGTCAAAACTCCAGGTCAAAGAGATTCCTACCACAGATAGGGAGGTTTGGAGAAGCCAGCTATAATGTATAACAGTGTACCAGAATAATTTTTCAATAGTCTGAAGTAACTAAATGTGGGTATTTTTATATCCCATTTCCCAAAGAAAAAGACAATTCAGTTGATGACTTAATTTCAGCCCTGGTGATCCTGAATAGAGAAACCAGTAACAGATTTGAAGTCTTTTGATGTCTGACCTGTAAAAATTGTAGGGAGATGAAATTTGTTCTGTACCATAAAATCTCATCCCTTCTAGGCCAAGAGTGGTGGATCATTTCTGTATCAGTGACTAGGAAGCAGAGGCAGTAGGGAAGATGTAAATTTGAGGCCAACATTGTAAAAATAACTTTTATTGCCCTGTTATAATTGTCATTTAGAAAGCTTACTGCCTCCTTTTGCTAACCTAGGCCAAGTGTGGAAACTTCTAGCCTCTGTACAATCTAATTTAGGCCTATACTGTTTTCAGTTTCTGAGAGTTACTGCTGAATAGTCTCACACTTACTAGCTCTTTCTAATGTTTTCAGCCTCTGAGAGTTACTGATGAATAATATCTCCATTTCTAACTATTTCTGAACTCTGGTTAGCTGGTTCAATCCAGCTGTTCGGATTCACACTCCTCTCCAAGATAACTGATTCAAACTGGCTTCTATCAGCTTCTGACTGAATTGCTCTGCTTGGCCTCTAACTCTAAAAATCTGTTCTAATCTTCTGGCCCCTTCTCACTTTCTGGCTTGTTTGTCTTGACATGTGTCTAGCTAATTCTCTCTTCAACCTGCCTTTGTAAAATTCTCCTGGTAAACAGCTTCCTCCCTTCTCTCTCTGTACTGCTGTCTCATAAGTAACCTCTCTTTCCCTTCTGTGAGAGTTCAGAATATCCTATTCTGTCTCTGCCTCTCAATGAGACATCACTTTCAAACATGGGTTCTTCCTTCTACAAACTAGCATTACCATCATTATTTGGGATTAAAGGTGTGTACTAAGAGTGTGTCTACATTCCCTCAGGATCATATAGACCAAGAAGGTCTTTGATGTAATCAGAGCAGCCATGCTGCTGGATTAAAATTTCTATACACAGTATGTTCTATAGACCTCCAGAAGAGCTAAAGCTGTATATGAAAAAGCCCTGTTTCACCATTCCCCTCTCCCCCCCATAGAAGAAACAGAAAGAAGAGACTCTTCACTTATTGGCAGGTAAATTTTAAAGGAAAAACATTATTTGTACAAGTATGACACCAGCATTACACAGCATCAATATCCATTCCTTATTTCAAAATTTAATTTATTATCAACATTTTTTAGAACGCACTTTCTTATTTGTTTGTGTACTTATTATTTCTCAATCTAATCATTTTTACTACCTAGAAATCCTCCTAAATTTGTGATCCCACTAACCTGTCAGGTAGTATTATTGAATTTTCATATACCACACTTTGTAAAGTGTGATACACTCCTACAAATATGATTCTGGGGGAAAATGTGATCATAATATAAGTACTGTTTAAATCTATATGTTATAGATACCCTGTTTTACTTTTTAAGTTGTATTATACTCAGAGTCCCATATAATGCAATACAAGTTGTCATGCACAAACACAAGGGGTGGGGAGAAGGAAAAAAAAAGAAAGGGAGCCATGGAAGAAGTGAGGAAGAGAGAGAGAGATTTAAAACTAATTTCTGGAAAAAAATCAAACCATTTTTATAAGGCTATTTCTATTTGGTCCCAGATATTTATTCATGTCACAAGAATCCAGGTAAATGAACTGTAAAATGAATATCACCAAATGTTTTCTATTAAAAATCAGTTTGTCTAAGCAATGTATCTACAATTAAGATTCTTAGAAGTTGGGAGGATTTTCTGGCAACAAGGCTACTGTGGTAGATTTTAGGTGTGAAACTTAGTTGTGACATGAACTTACATTTTGATGCCACTGAAACGCTAGGTTCCACCATCGTCAGATTATTTCTTAACTCCATTATTGAATAAGCAGTTCAGTATTCCTGAGTTTCACATTCCTCTTGTGTACAACGGGGAACATACTATAAGCATAGCTCTGATGATGTGAAAAATACTGTTAATTCTAATTTAACAATTTTAAAACACAAACTGAATTTTTGAGTTATTATTCTGATGTTTTGTAATTCTATTATAACAAAGTGCATATTAATTTTATTATATTGGTTCACTCTGACATTTCATTCATTTATATAATACATTTTCACAATGTTCATCTTATTGTGTCTTTTTCCCTTCCCACTTCCCTTAGTGCCCATCCTCTCTATTACTGACCATTATACTTTCATAGCATTTTATTTTCTTTTTTTCTGACCTAGTGAGCTTCAATTTAGTTGCTTCCATGAGTGTGTACAGAAGTGATTTATAGCAGCAGGAATATATGCACTGTACCAGCACCTGCATCGGTGAAGAAAATTTCTCTTGTATTTCCATCGATAAACTACTTTTATAGATTAAAAAATTTTGAGATTCAGATATGTTCATTAACCTTTTTTTAAAATTTTATATAAGTACTTTATTTTTTTTCTTCAAGTTACATCTCAGTCACAAACCCTTCCCTATTCCCCCTTCCTGTCCCACTCTTCCACCCTCTTCCCCCCCCAACAGCTTCCCTTTTCAATCCAACAAATGGTTCTTTCTCTTATAACAGTAAATTCTATACAAAACAGCAGAATTAAATATGCCACATTTATGAGAGTTAAATGGCCCAGTATACCTTCCCAATGTCCAGTTGATACATATTTGGCTCCTGACTTTAACCTTCTACCTTCTAACCATCTCCATGAGTTTAAAGT
>CAJQZJ010034276.1:1861713-1880388 GCA_907164525.1 Lophiomys imhausi | reverse complement strand
ATACTAAGAAATGACAAACCAGTGACTACCTGGACAGTTCCCATTTTTTCTCCATACATTCCAGCATCAGTCTTCAGCCTTTTAAAACTTATAGAATCCACATCATGTGTACTCTTCAATGGTATTTTCTGTGGTTGTTCTAAGTAAAAATCACTCTATCCAACACACTTTATTTTTTTTGTAAATATCTGATAATGTAATCATGCTTAATAAAAAATGAAAAAATTATTTGATGCTATGAAATAACTGGGTGGTCTGAAAAGAGGGGCTTCCTTGAAGACCAAGAGAAGCACAAATCAAAACAGAGTCATCAGGGTGGGATAGAGATTTGTATAGAGGAAAGTCTGCAAGAATGAGAAGAAGACAGAGAAAACATGTTCATTGATCAGCCTCTAACATATATATGTGTGTATGTGTGTACATACACATATATGAGTATAAATACATAGACACACATACAAGCACAAAACACACACACGCACACACAATTAAAAGCCTCTTTCTTTCTGGAAGACCACTAAAGAGGAAAAATGTAAAAGATAAAAAAAAAAATTGTATATAATTTTTTGTCCATAAAATTCACTTGTTACTTGTAATCCAGTGAAGGGAGTGTGCACATTCCTGCCCCAAATACCATAACAAATGTTATCCTTTTTCTTAATTAAAACAAGTGCTTTGGGGAAAAGTTCTGCAGATTAGGAAACTGTGTGTGTCCTGTACTTGACTAGGGAGTGACTTCATATCTTGATTTGTTTTGTTTATTTCTTCTTTTTTGTTGTTTGAATGGAAGATGACAGATAATCCAGTCATCACTGAGGAAGTGACAAGAAGCCAAGAAATAACTTTCCTATCATGAGCATTGAGGCATTTGGCTAATTGAAAAGTTTGCTAAATACCAACTAAGTGTTTTTGTTTTCTAGAGATGCATGAGTAATTTACTATATTTATATTCCCACTAAGTGACATCCATTTTCATCACAATCTCAATGTTATAAATGGCGATAATGGTTTTTTGTTTGTTTCTTTTGTTTTGTTTTTATCTTCAGGTTATACTCTGCATATACTCAATATCAGTTGAGTATCCATTTTGGTTTGGGATCAGATCACCTATTTAAGAAGAGTCTATTGAAAACATTTCAGTGTCTGGTTAGCTCCCTCTTTAAAGTGTAAACCACTCCTCAATTACTATGACTGCAAAGAGGTTTGTTTTACCAAGTGTAATCTTTCTATTCATAGTCTTGATGAATGTACATAGACTCTCGTTTAAATATCATTGTCACAGGGATGTTCCCATGAGATAGACAAAAACAATTCACTATAAAGGAAATCATTTACCAATTAATAACAATATTACTAATTTGTTTCTCAAAAGGAAAGCATTTTTCCATTCTAGAAATAGCTTTGTAAGATTAATGCATTGTTTATTTATTTATTTATTTATTTACATATTCCTTAATATCAAATATTTTATTAAGGTTCTGTAGATTGCAGAAATCATATCAGTAATGTAAATGAAAACACACTACTAATCTAAGCATTCCTATATTTCACTTATACACTATAAACACCATTTAAATTCTAATGTGTTCTAAAAATTACGTTCTACTGTACATTTTAATTTTTGACTTTAAAAGAAAAATCTAAAAAAGGTGCTTGATAGATATAAATCTTTGCATTCACATTCAGCATCAATTTTTCAGTAAATGTCATTTCTCTAATGTAACCAAAATTCCAGTGTATATATCACTGATGTTAGAATTTTAGAGATTTTTTTTAAAGCTTCTTATTACTTATCTCCATAAAGTTTTTATATTTTCTTCAATAAAATCTTTTGTGTTTTTAGTATGATTCAATTACTTCAGATTCTGACAAAATTTCAGGATATGAAGATTCTATTTCAAGACAAACAATATGCTTTTCATTTGAAGTGTGGGTATCATAGGAAATAAATTGATTATTAACATCACTGAAATATGAATTATATATGAAGATAAAGTGATCTACTTTATATGTAGAATATACAATTTGCATAACAATCACAGATCATCTATTTTACCAAGGTTTTTTTTGTTATTAGCATCTGTATTTCTTTTTGTTTTTTATATCAAATATATTTGAATTTATTAAAATTATATTTTAAATGATACTAGGTTAGTTATTGTTCAGGGATGCGAGCAAGTATGATAAATTTTCTGAGGAACTTCTTTACTTTGGTCTTTTCTTTAAAGAAAATAATTATATAGTTAGTCACTTTAAAACATTAATGCATAAAATGAATTATTCATTTAATCTTGAATAAAAATATAAATACATTTAATCAATGTAACTACTTTATGATAGGATATGAATTTATTTATTCAACTTGCATACCAAGTTGAGTAGAATGTTAATGGTGAGTTATAGAATGCTATCTACTAGAATCCTCACCATAATTTCCATTTTTTTGAGAAATATCATTTTATTTTGTTTTAAGCAAAGAAAATTAAATCACAAAAATATTTTCCAATTCTAAAGTGCTGTCAAATCCAGAATGTCATGTGCGTGTACAATCATCAAACACTAAGAGCTTATCCAGTCCAGGGTTTTTTCCATGATGACAAAGAGCCCAAGCAGAGCTCTCCCATGGTATACAACTGCCTCAGCCTTTCCACAAGTTTGGATGATAGGTCTGTGACATCATGTCATCCTTAAATTTAGGTTTCAGAGAAACAATGAGTAGTTAACATAAAGATCCTTGAACACTCATACTCTGTGATCATTTTGAAAATCACTACGTACATTATGTCATTGCTATTTTTCTCAAGCATATCCATTCCTTCTTCAGCTGGTAAAAACAGAGTGCCATGAATTATGTGTTGCAGCAGAGGAGGACCTCCCCAGATCTTAGGAGATGTAAGTACCATGTTCTTGAACTGTTAAAACTATATGCCAAACAATTCCCTCTTCTTTAGGATGAAAGTACTTTTCCTCAGGTAGTTTGTAATTCAAATGGAGAAAAAATTCACATACTGAGGCTAAGCTACTCTTTACCATAATCTTAACTTTTCTGTGACAAACAAAAGTGTTGTCTCACAGATTGGGCCCAGTTTGTAAAATTGTCCCCAGGCTGATTGGTAGGTTGCTTTTGGACTGAAGGAGAGCAAGCTTACTGTGGTAAGGGCTTGTCAACTATTTTCCCTGCCTCTAAAAAAGTATATACTAAGATTTTTATGGAAACTTATGCTTGCTGTCGTTAGATGTATTCTCTCAGCAATTTTCAATAGTTGTGCTACTTGGTTTATGTGTTTGTCCAAATAAACAATGTCAAGAGATGACCTCTTAGAATTTAATTTGCTTTTTTTTTTAATTAGGAATGATTCAAAATGTCAAGAAAGGTCACTTAAGTGTTTAAATAAATTAATTCTAAACGGTATCTGTAGAGCACCCCATAAGGCCACCCAAAGCCTGGAAAGGAGGAATTCCCCACTGTATGAGTTCTAAGTTGAGATTCTCAGAATGTACAAGGTCACCTGTTTAGTACATTCAAACAGGAGGATCTTAATCTAAACTGAAATCCTTTTTTCATCATGTTAGAAAGCACAAAAATGTATTTTATGCACTTTATAAGTATATATGAGGTTATATACAAAACACATATTTTGTATACTATATATTAAATAGATTTCAAAATAAATAGAAAGTAAATTGTTTAATATTTTTTCCTATAATGAATATTTGTTAGTTTTAGTAATACTAAACATACAATATTCATATATAACAAATAATTTTTAAAAATTAACACAATTTGAAATAAAGCATCACAACTTCAGAATGTCAATAATGCAGGACGATATTTTTTCAAATCACTACTTTGAAAGTGTGTGGCATGCTATATATTAATAGTACTGATGCAAGTTCTTTAATAGTCATTTTATCTGGTGAGACCATCTGCCTTCAACTTATTAAACCTTCACTACTTCAAGTGTAAGTGATACTATCACTTAAAATTCCATTTCCTTTTTGCTGGGCACAGCTTGGTACATTAATGCGAGGAATTTCAGAGGTTTGACCTAGTTTACTGAATTATGCTGGAGCATCCATTTTTGACTATATATCTTTAGGTTAATATCACATTCATATTAGGTAGAGTTTAGTGCCTTTGACATGAATGAAATGCTTTTCTTATAATGAAATGAAATTCTAGGCACTAAATTAAAACCACTTATGTGTAGACAATTGACCCAGTTCAGACCTTGAGATTACACATGACTTTTAGAGGAATAGAATTCTTTCAAATCATGGATGGTATCTTTTTCTGATTAAAATTATCTAGTGAGCTAACTGATGATTTACTAATTTGTATAGTATAATAATAATATTTTCTTTAGAGTTTTTGTTATTTTTCTTTAGTTTGAAAGGTTTATGTTTTATTTACCAAAGATTGAGAGTATAATTATTTTTTTCTTTCATGCCATTATGCTTTCTTACTTAACATCTCAAGAAAGGAAGATAAAATCAGACTGTAAGTTCAAGTCACAGACTGCCAAACCAAAAGAAAATTTTCTTTTCAAGAGGAGTAAAAACTGTCAAACTAAGAGGAAAAGGGCAATTTTGTTTGAGCTAGAGGAATCATTTCGCAGGTGACATAAACGTCAACATAATGTACATTAAAGACTGATACAGATAAATGTTTCTTTATTAAAATTAAAATTCTGTCCAATGTTATACAACTCTTCATCCTGTTCATGGCAATTGCTAAAGAAAATATTTCATCCATCCAAGTGACTGCATCTGTAAGCACTGGGTAACAACGTTTGCCAAGGATTTCGGGCTAAGAGCCAATGTATATTTAAGTTGAATTTTGAGAAACTGCTGGAAAGTAGGCCATTCTCATATCACATGTATCAACATTTGTTTCCCACAGAGGATCGTAGGATAAGATTGTTCCCATGAGTTACACTTAAAAATGTTTCCCACATACAAAGTTATACAGATTAACAAATAAATAGTTGTGACAGTAGTATATAAATGATATCATTGTAAAAGGTACTTTGGTAAATCTAATTTTGTTGGTCTCTAGTACAAACTACTTAAACTGAAATTATAGTTTTTAGCAATTAGAACTTAGAATCTGATGACATATTTCTCTTAAGAATGTGTGTGTACATAATCACAGAATTTTACAATATGTAGTATGTACTTCTTTAGGAAAAGTCTGTTCATGTAAACTTTTTATAGATTTTTAAAAATTATTTTAATTACTTATCCACCATAAATTGGTTGTTAGTTTATATTGTTATATACTTAATTTTTAGCTGTACATTTTTTAATTTTTATGTTCAAGTATTTCTGAGGTTTTACTATTATTTTTATAACTTAAGTTCTTATGTGTAATTTGTTTCTTTCCTAAATATTTATTTTCTCTCTTTTTTTAGTGTTCTTTCAAGTTGCAGCTCTATTTAACTTTTCCTAGTTTCTATATTTCAGTTTTATATTGACATAAGAATTATACTATCTATTGAATCTTGTACTATTTGTTCCTTTATTAGGAAAATAGAACATGACATTTTTCTCTAAGTCGTCTTTGTATGTTTGATATTTTAAAATCTAAAGTAGTATTTCAAGTACAAATTATCTTATATAAAACAACAAATATAAAATTTATTTTATAAACAGAGCTTCAAGAACATGAATATGAATTAACACTTGATTTATTATATATATATATATATACATATATACATGTTAGAACCTATTATTAATTAAAATTTAAAAGTTAGTTATGCAAGAGCCATCTTATTTTCCTTTATTATTATGTATCTTCAATAGTCTACAAATCCTCTGGACTTTTGAGATTTACATTGAAAAGAACAATTAAGAAAAAAATATAAAATCATTAAACCAATATTTTATGTTTGAAGTAAGAATATAGATCAATCCATCAGTTCATACTCATTTCAATGAATCTAATTTTTATTTATGTATGTTTTAACTATAGACAAATTTATTGGAGAAATGCTAGAGGAAATAAATGGTAGCTGCAGGAGACTTGATAGAGGAAATAAATGGTAGCTGCAGGTACAGTGACTTAAGAAAAGAGTAATACAGGACAGGAAAGGAGAACAGGATTCTATGGTGAAGATTTAATTAAAGGAATACATAAATTAATTCTCTCCAATCAGATGATGCATTTTAAATAGCACTGTCTCTACATATTCCATTTCATTGTGATAACCTGTTGCTCTCTCTTAAAGATTTATATATGTCACCATATTCTACAAACTAGATTACCAGCAGTGGAAGAATCATGATCCTTTCAAGCATGGTTCTCATGCTACCTCATTGTTATACTCGTTGCTAGATAAAACTGAGATATATATATATATATATATATTAAGATTATTTGATAACTGTGTTATTCATGGTACTGAAAGATGAAGCAACTTACACAAGTAAAAGATTTTAACACAAGCTATTTGATGAAGAAATGGTATATCTTGTTTAAGTGAGTATTGTAATAACAAAGTTATCTTACTTGTATATTGGTAAAATAAAGTTCTGGCAACCTGTAAGAAAATAATATATACTCATATGACTGTTGAATTGAGAGGGGCTGATATTTAGGGACACTCCACATCAAAGGAGTGGGATGGGTGGGAGAAGGAGGAGAGGGTGGGAGGGTAGAACTGGGAGGGATGGGAAGAGGGTACTATGATGGAGATGTAACTTGAAGTAATAAATAAACATTAAAAAATAATGTAGACTTTTTATATTCTGTACCATTTTATACTTGTAAAATATACCTATAAATATAAGTATTATATTTATATATCTACATATCTTAAATTAAGCAGCATATAAAATAATATATTCTACTTGGCCACATATTTTTTAATATAGACATATTAACAAGGTGACAAATAGTTATATATTATAAATCAGCAAGATATTAGGAGAGAAATACTTTTAAATACCACATGGACATCTAAGACAGTAAAATACATTCATTGGGATGATTATTCCCCTAGGAAAACACCTTGGTAAGGGTCCAACATTACCCTGTTAACTCAACTGGTTTGTCCACTTCTTTGCCAGGCCTGAGAGCTAGAAGTTAGTGATCATTGTGATCATATAGTAGGAGTACTACATATGTGGTCTTTTCAAACCTACAATTTATATAATTTTCTAGTTGTTAGAAATCTATTATGATGGTGTCAACCTCCAGAGAGGGCTACCTTTATCTTCTTGTCAGAAACCCACTATTTGTGGAGTTCATAAGCCAAGAACTGCGGAGATTTCTAGAAGCTGGTGAAAACAAGTCATCCTATAAACTTCTTTTTAAAAAAAATATTCATTTATTACTTCAAGTTACATCTCCATCACAGTGTCTTCTTACCATCCCTTCCCAGTCCCATACACACACCCTCTACCCCCTTTTCCCTTCAATCCCACTCCTGTGGAGTGGATTGTCCCTACATAACAGTCACCTGCCCAAGTTCAGCAGTCAAATGAGGGCCAAGAGCCTCCTCATACACTGTGGGACTACAAGGCAGCACCACCAGGGCAAAGTGTCTAACTGACAGGGAAAAAAAGGCTATCTTCATGTTCCCTTTGGTACATTAGTTGTAGTATAGTTATCCTGTAGTATATGGCTAAAATTTGATTATAAGTGAATAGATGCCATGTGCATCATTCTGAGTCTGGGCTAGCTCACTTAGGATGAGCTTCTTTAGTTCCATCCATTTGGCTGAAAATTGTATGATTTTGTTGTTTCTGATAGCTGAGTAGTATTCCATTGTGTAGATGTACCACAGTTTTTTAATCCATTCCTTGATTGAGGGACATCTGGATTGTTTGGATAACCAAAATCAGAAAAGCCATTGCAGGAAAGTTTACAGGAAGTAATGCATAATTTAGCGAAAGGAACCATAGCTAAACATAAGGAATTAGAAAAAAATATTGGGGGGGGGTAAGATGGCGGCGACCTGCACTGACGCATTTTGAACCTGGGAGAAAAGAGCCATAAAAACACAGAGTTATTGGACATTGTGCAAAAACCGGAGGGGCTAGACCCTCCAGGAACACTCACAGCTCCCAAAGGACTGTAAAAAGTCCCAGGGCAAGGCTCTTCCCCCATCTCTCTCAGACACGGAAGCCACTAAATCCGGGAATCGGGAACTCCCATTTGGAGAGGCACCTGGTAAGATCTACTCCAATACACAGCAGTCAGAATCAGAGGCCACATGGCGATCGCCCACTAGCCTACTGGGCTCCCCACACCTCAGGAGGACCTTATAGCTACTTAGGAAACTTTGCGGAATAGTTGAAGTCTTAGCAAGGAAGTAAGAGGGCACTCGGCGGGTGGTCTGCAGCTGCTCAAGCCAAGGAGGATTCGAGAGAGCGGGAAGCCGGCGGGGAGAGCAGTCAGGGAGGGAAGCCGGCAAGGTGGCTGGAGGGGCCGAAGTTCCGTGCACCCATGGCAGAGGGGGTTTGGGAGGGAAGCTGGCACAGGCGGCAGGAGGGGCCGAAGCCACCAGGCACCCACAGCAGAGCAGCTGGGGAGGGAGGCAGGCACAGGAGGTGGGAGGGGCTGGGGCTCCGCGCACCAGCGGCTGAGCAGACAGGGAGGGAAGATGGAACAGGCAGGTGGGGATGAGGGGCCAGGCCTGAAGGGGAGAAGCCTAGTGGGAAATCAGAAGCCAGGGGACCATAGCTGTATTCTGGAAAACCCAGACATATTAGGTGTGGAGCCGGGCCCTGTCAGCCTCTGTGACAACAAACAAAGCCCACAGAATCTGTGCCTGGGCAAACAGGTCCATACCATCAGAACCATTACAGGCTGATCACTCAGTGTGCAACATAGAGAAGTCTGCTGGACCATTACTCACTAACTGGGAATAGGCTGAACCAGCTCACAGTGCTTCAGGCTATTAAAACCACAGTGACCCTGAGATCCCCCTGTAAGCAACAACAGATAGCCAAGCAATTTGACTCCTTCACCAAAGCATCCCCTGTGGATCCAAGCACAGAAAAAGACAAGATCAGACAGCTAAACACATCAATATGGCCAAAGGTCCAAGAAAAAATAGAAATCAAGGAAATATGACTCCAACAAAGCAGAATTATCCTAGCTCATCCAATTCGTATGACCTCACACCAACAGAAACACATGAAAACGAGGACAATTCTGCATTATGGAAAGTGATATGGAAAGTCCCTTCAAGAAGAACTTAAATCTATGAAGGAATTCAAAGAAGCCACAATTTTACAAGTCAAAACAACGAAAAACACCATTAAAGAACTCCAAGCCAAGGTGACAGAGCTTGAACAGGAAAAGGACAAAGCAATGAAAGAGTTTCAGTCAAAAACAAGCAAGCTGGAGAAGGAAATGTACAAAACGAACAATACCATACAAGACATGAAAACAGAAATAGAAACAATAAAGAAAACACAGTCAGAGTTAAAAGAGGAAGTGGAGAATCATGGGAAGAGAACAGGAACTACGGATGTGAGTATCAAAAATAGGATGCAAGAGATGGAAGACAGGATCTCAGACATGGAAGATTCGATGGAAGAAATCAGTACAACATCCAAAAAAAATGAGAAGGCTAAAAAAATATCTCACCCACAACATCCAAGAAATCAAGGACTCAATGAAAAGACAGAACCTAAAAATCATATGCATAGAGGAAAGAGAAGACTCCTGACTCCAAGGTCCAGGAAATATCTTCAACAAAATCATAGAAGAAAACTTCCCAAACCTAAAGAACGAGATGCCAGTAAAAATCCAAGAGGCTTACAGAACACCAAACAGATTAGATCAGAAAAGAAACTCCTCTTGCCACATAATAAACTCCAAATGTAGAGAACAAAGAAAGGATATTAAAAGCTGTAAGAGAAAAAGGTCAAGTCACATACAATTGCAGACCCATCAGAATTACACCTGACTTCTCCTCAGAAACTTTAAAAGCTAGAAGGGCCTGGACAGATATCCTACAAGTTCTGAGAGACCATAGGTGCCAAGCCAGACTACTATACCCAGCAAAACTCTCTATCAACATATGGAGAAAACAAGATATTCCACGACAAAATCAAATTGAAACAATATCTCCCCACAAACCCAGCCCTACAGAAAATCCTAGAAGGAAAATTCCACCCCAGAGAAGAAAACTTCACCCAAGAAAACAAAAGGAATAGAAAACCCCTCAGCAACTAAACCAAAAGAGGCACAGGACCATCACCTATACCAAACTAATGGGAAATAACAACCCCAGATCAATAACATCCATCAACATCAATGGACTCAACTCCCCAATAAAAAGACACAGGTTTACAGAGTGGATCCGCAAGCAAGACCTGTCCTTTTGCTGCATACAAGAAACACATCTCACTACCAAAGATAGACACTACCTCAGAGTAAAGGTCTGGGAAAAGGTTTTCCAAGCAAATGGACCCAGGAAGCAAGCTGGAGTAGCCATCCTAATATCAAACAAAACAGACTTCCAACTGAAATTAATGAAAAATTACAAAGAAGGGCATTATATACTCATTAAAGGGAATATTCATCAAGAGGATATCTCAATACTGAACATCTATGCACCAAATACAAAGGCACCAACTTTTGTAAAAGAAACACTTCTAAAACTTAAATGGCACATCGATCACAACACATTAGTAGTGGGAGACTTCAACACCCCACCCACAATAATGGATAGATCATCAAGATTGAGGCCAAACAGAGAAATATTGAGTCTAAAACAGATCATGAAACAAATGGACCTAACAGATATCTACAGAACGTTTCACCCAAACACAAAGGAATAAACCTTTTTCTCAGCACCTCACTGAACCTTCTCCAAACTCAAACACATAGTTGGACACAAACATAGTCTCAATAGATACAAGAAAATTGAAATAACCCCTTGTATCTTATCAGACCACCACGGAATAAAGCTGGTATTCAACAGCAAAAGAATCAACAGAAAGCCCACACACACATGGAAATTGAACAGCTCCTTACTGGATGACCACTGGGTCAGGGAAGAAATAAAAAAGGAAATCAAAGACTTCTTAAAATCCAACGACAATGAAGACACAACATACCCAAACCTATGGGACACAATGAAAGCTGTGCTATGAGGAAAGTTCATAGCACTAAGTGCTTTCAAAAAGAAAATTGTGACAGCTCATATTAGTGAATTAACAGCTAAGCTGGGTGAATTGGAAAAAAAAGAAGCAAACACTCCAAAGAGGAGCAGAAGGCAGGAAATCATCAAACTTAAGGCTGAAATCAACAACTTAGAATCAAAAAGAACTATACAAAGAATCAATGAAACCAAGAGTTGGTTCTTTTAGAAAATCAACAAAATAGACAGACCCGTAGCCAAATTAACTAAAAGGCAAAGGGAAAAAACCCAAATCAACAAAATCAGAAATGAAAAGGGAGATATAACAACAGACATTGAGGAGATCCAGAAAATATTTGGGTTCTACTTTAAAAATCTATATTCTACCAAATGTGAAAACCTAAGCGAAATGGACAATTTCCTCGATAGATTCCACCTACCAAAACTAAATCAAAATCAGATTAACAGCTTAAACACCCCAATAACCCCCAAGGAAATAGAAACAGTCATTAATAATCTCCCAACCAAAAAAAGCCCAGGGCCAGATGGCTTTAGCACAGAATTCTACCGGACATTCAAAGAGGAACTAACACCATTACTCTTCAAACTCTTCCACCACATAAAAACAGAAAGAACACTGCCAAACTCATTCTATGAGGCCACTGTCATTCTGATTCCTAAACCACACAAAGACCCAACAGAGAAAGAGAACTTCAGACCAATCTCCCTCATGAACATAGATGCAAAAATACTTAATAAAATACTAGCAAACTGAATTCAAGAACACATCAAAAGTATCATACACCATGATCAAGTAGGCTTCATCACAAGAATGCAAGGATGGTTCAATATACGAAAGTCTATCAATGTAATTCACCATATAAACAAGATGAAAGAAAAAAACCACATGATAATCTCGCTAGATGCAGAAAAAGCATTTGACAAAATCCAACACCCCTTCATGCTAAAAGTTCTGGAGAGAACGGGCATACAAGGACCATACCTAGAAATAATAAAGGCAATATACAGCAAGCCAGTGGCCAACATCAAATTAAATGGAGAGAAGCTTGAAGCATTTCCTCTAAACTCAGGGAAAAGACTCGGATGTCCACTTTCACCATATCTCTTCAATATAGTACTTGAAGTTCTTGCTAGAGCAATAAGACAACTAAAGGAGATCAAAGGGATAAATATTGGAAACGAAGAAGTCAAATTATCCCTATTCGCAGATGATATGTTAGTATACATAAGTGACCACAAATACTCCACCAAAGTACACTTACAGTTGATAAACAACTTCAGCAAGGTGGCTGGATACAAAATTAACTCAAAAAAATCAGAAGCCCTTCTTTATACAACAAACAAATATACCGAGAAAGAAATAAGGGAAACAACCCCCTTCACAATAGCCACAACCAATATAAAATACCTGGGGGTAACTCTAACCAAGCAAGTAAAGGATCTATACAACAAAAACTTCAAGCCCCTGAAGAAAGAAATGGAAGAGGCATTTAGAAGATGGAAAGATCTCCTACCCTCATGGATAGGCAGGATCAACAAAATAAAAATGGCTATCCTACCAAAAGCAATATATACATTCAATGCAATTCCTATCAAAATACCAATACAATTCTTTATAGACCTGGAAAAAGCTATTCTCAACTTCATATGGAACAACAAAAAACCCAGAATAGCTAAATCAATCCTGTACAATAAAAAAGCATGTGGAGGTATCACCATCCCAGATTTCAAGCTGTACTACAGAGCAATAGTAATAAAAACAGCATGATACTGGTATAGAAACAGACCAGTGGATCAATGGAATCGAATTGAAGACCCAAACATGGACCCACACACCTATGGCCAACTAATCTTTGACAAAGAAGCCAAAAACGCACAATGGAAGAAGGACAGCATCTTCAACAAATGGTGCTGGTCCAACTGGATGTCCACTTGCAAAAGAATGAAATTAGACCCATACCTATCACCTTGTACAAAACTTAGTTCCAAGTGGATCAAAGACCTTAACATAAGACCGGCCACATTAAATATAGTAGAAAAAGTAGGAGAAACCCTTGAACTCACTGGCACAGGTGACAACTTCATGAACAGAACACCAACAGTGCAGGACCTGAGATCAACAATCAATAAATGGGACCTCATGTAACTGAAAAGCTTCTGTAAGGCAAAGGACACTGTCATTAGAACAAAACGGCAGCCTACAGACTGGGAGAAAATCTTCACCAACCCCACATCTGATAGAGGGCTATTATTTAAATTCTACAAAGAACTCAAGAAACTAAATGCCAAGAAACCAAAAAATTCCATCAAAAAATGGGAGTGGGAGCTAAATAGAGAAATCACAAAGGAGGAATCCCTAAGGGCTGAGAGACACCTGACAAAATGCTCAACATCCTTAATCATCAGAGAAATGCAACTCAAGACGACCTTGAGATTCCATCTCACACCTGTCAGAATGGCTAAGATAAAGAGCTCAAATGACAGCACATGCTAGCAAGGGTTTGGAGAAAGGGGTACCCTACTCCATTGCTGGTGGGAGTGCAGGCTTGTGCAACCACTGTGGAGGTCTGTCTGGCGATATCTTAGAAATCTTGAAATAAATTTACCTCAGGACCCAGCCATACCACTTCTGGATATACACCCAAAGGACCCCTCACGGAGACATAGGGAAGTCTCCTCATCTATGTTCATACCAGCCTTATTTATAATAGCTAGAAATTGTATACAATCCAGATGTCCCTCAACTGAAAAATGGATTAAAAAACTGTGGTATATCTACACAATGGAATATTACTCAGCTATCAGGAACAATGAATATATGCAATTTGCAGCCAAATGGATGGATCTAGGGAAGCTCATCCTGAGTGAGCTAACCCAGACTCAGAAGGATGCACATGGCAACTATTCACTTATAGTAGGATTTTAGCTATATCATACAGGATATCTATACTACAACCAACACAACAAAAGGAACATGGACATAAGCTTTTTTTTTTCTTTTTCTTTTTCCTTTTCCTTTTTTTTCTTTTTCTTTTTCCTTATCCTTTTTCTTTTTCCTCTCTTTTTTGATGTTGTTCTTTGTTTTTGTGGGTTTGTTTGTTGGTCTTTTTTTAGTTTTCCCCCGTAGCAAGGAGACACCTTTCACTGGCAGTACTGCCTCGTAGGCCCCCATTGTATGAAGAGGCTCTTGGCCCTCATATGACTACTGATCTGTGGTGAGAGACTGTTGTTATGCAGGGATACTCCACCCCAGAGGAACAAGACAGAAGGGTCAGGGGATAGAGCATAGGAGGGTGGGGCTGGTAAGTGGGAAAAGAGGCAATATGATAAGGATGTAACCTGAAGCAAGAAACAAAAAATTTATTAATTAAAAAAAGCAGGTAACAATGTTAAAACACTGTAAATAAATAAAGGATACAGCTGTTCAACCTGGTTTTATAAACCTTCCAGTGTCAAAAAAACGTAGAGCTAAGGTAAAATACACAAGAAATGTGGTGTTAACCCATGCCTTTAACTTCAGCAGAGACAGGAGGAGCACCATAGAGTTAGTGGTCTTATAAATTCTAGAGTTACACGGAAAAGGATGGTGAGGGTGCACACCCTTAATCCCGTCATTCAAGAAGAGTACACCCTTAATCCCAACACACTAGGGACAGAAACAGGCAGATCTCAGAGCTCAAAGTCATCCTGATACAAAACAATCTCTAAATAGAGAAAAACTTTGATCCAGGAGTGGTGGAACACATCTATAATCCCTTCAGATGGGAACCACAGATCTTTGATTGCAATAATTAGAGTGCAGAGACACACACATAGGATTTGGAAGGACCTAAGTTTAAAAGCTACTTACAAAAGGCCTACTCAATACAAACAAATTGTCCTTTGAGATCTCAAAATATATACACTAAGCTGGTTTAGCTCCAAAATAACAAAATAATTTCTTCTTTAATCCAGATTGAAAGATAACACTTTATATATTGTCAAAAAACCAAATTTGCTTCAGGAGTGTAGAGAGCTGCGACGTGCCGCGCCTCAAAAATGGCGCTGGTCTCCCCCTTCCACCAGCCCGACGGTGAGCGCTCTCGGTGGTAAACAAGTCCATATTTGGGTAAGACCACTGATTGGCTATACGTGGGCCTCTAAGATAGCACCATGTGGCTTTACTTGATTGGCTATACGTGGGCCTCTAAGATAGCACCATGTGGCTTTACTTGATTGGTTGTTCATTTAGTATTTAGCCTGTGGGTTGGGTCTGCCCGGCCCCTATTCGGAAGACTGTTTTCAAGGGACCTGAATAAACTGCAGGAGAAGAGCTTTTGCGAGTTGCGTCGTTCTTGCTGGTCGAGAGGGACGCGACAAGTGGTGGCCCGTACGGGGAACCAGAAAAGACTCAGAACTCCTGCAGTCAGGGGCAACGCGTTGGTAAGTTCCTGGGATAAATCAGGACAATAAAGTTTCGCGGAAATAGCGAACAAAAGGTAAAGTTTCGCGGAAATAGCGAACAAAAGGTAAAGTTTCGCGGAAATAGCGAACAAAAGGTAAAGTTTCGTGGGAAGTTGCGAACTAAAGGTAAAGTTTCGTGGGGAAGCTGCAAACCGAAAGTAAAATTTTTAAACATGGGGTTGTCTGAGTCACACCCAATTTTTCTGGCTCTTCAGGAGCTACTTTTAGCTAGGAATTTAAAGATTAAGAAGTCTACCCTAGAAAGATTTTTGAATGAATGTGATTCCGTGGCTCTGTGGTTTGCGGTGTCCGGGAATCTTATGGTATCCTGCTGGGACAAATTAGGCAGGGACTTGGATTTTGCTTGGGAGCAGGGGACTATGAAACATGGAGTAAGACCGATTTGGAAAATGGTGAGGAGTTGTTTAGGAGATCAGAGATATTGCAAGGCAGTGGAAAAAGGACAAAAGGCATTAGAACAGTTAAAAGAGGAGTGCTTGGTCAAATCTGGGAAAAATACTTTGGAAGAGGATAGCTCAGAGTCTAAAGAGAAACTTAAAAGGTTAACAAAGAAAATGGAGAAGTCATCTTTGAGGAAGAGTTCTGACTACACCCGAATAGAGCCCTCAGGTCCGGGGCCGCCTGTGCTGGCCCCGCCTTCATATAATGAGACTTCCCCTCTGAGTTATCCTAGTGGGCGGTCATTCTGTCCAAATGTCTGGAGGGAAGTGAGACATGAGCTGTACTATCCTGTCTTTCAGGATGAAGGGGAAAGATCTGAGCAAGTAGACAGTGAAAAGGAAAGTAACAAAGGCGAAAGATTTGAGCAGGCAGACAGTGAAAAGGGAGGCAAAAAGAAAGTTCCTCTCTATCCCGATCTTACAGATTTTAGAGATTTTAGAGATTTTGAGGACTCAGAGAGCACAGATTCTGAAGGAGAGCTACACGCTCTACTAGAACAGTTGGAGAGGACTGTTATAAGAAAAAAGGAAAAGAAAAAAGTAAAAGAAAAGGACACGTCAGCGGTAGTCGGAGTGGGTGGAGTCGTTGCTACAGCGCCTTCAGCCACGCTGGCGGCGGCTGGTGTAAGTAAAGCCGTTGCCGCGGCGCCTTCAACTCCTCCTCCATATCCAGAAGCCACTCAGATAGATCAGCCTGTTCAGTCACTGAAAGTAGGGAGATCTTTCTGCCCGGGGATGTGGACACAAGTAAGAACAGAATAGAACATTATCCCACTACACTTGCTGCTTTAGCCTTAAATGGTATTCAACAATGCTTACAGTCTTTTGGAGTTGCTCCTGCCAGTATAATAGTGCCCTATTCCAGTTATCAAATTAAGATTTTGTGTGGTACTGTAGATAACTGGGCAATATTGCAATGTAGCTTTGAAGGAATAATTGATAACCATTACCCTAAACATCCATTGCTATCATTTTTTAAGGAGCACCCAGTGATATTCCCTAAGGTTACTTCAGCAGTACCACTTCAAGGGTCACCAAATGTGTTTACTGATGGCTCAAAGACAGGCTGTGGAGCCTATTTGATAGAAAGACAAGAGCCCGTGTTATGTCAATTTCAACCGGGCTCCCCCCAAATAGTAGAATTGAAAATAGTAATGGAGGTGTTTAAAAGATGTCAATTTGCATTCAATTTGATTTCAGATTCAGTCTATGTGGTCAACGCAGTGAAAGTATTAGAATTAGCAGGTCCTATTAAGAATAGTAGTACAGTATGTGCCTTATTACAAGAGTTACAAGTTTTAATCTGGCAGAGAAAAAGGTGTTTTTATATTCAACATATCAGAGCACATACAGGATTACCTGGACCATTAAGTGAAGGTAATGATAAAGTTGATCAATGGACCAGAATGGAATGCATTTTTTGGAGTTCATTCCTGGACCAAGCCAGACAGTTTCACCAATTATTTCATGTAAATACAAAAACTCTACAGCAAAAATTCCATTTGTCTAGAGCAGATGCTAGACAAATAGTTTTAGACTGTCCTCAGTGTGTGATTCATCATCATCCTCCCAGTGTGGGAGTGAACCCTAGAGGGTTGTTGCCACTCAAAATCTGGCAAATGGACGTTACCCACATTTCAGAGTTTGGAACCTTAAAATATATTCATGTATCTGTGGATACCTGTTCAGGTATCATACATGCTACACCTATGAGTGGAAAAAAGGCTCGCAATGTCATAGGACATTGCTTAGAAGCCTGGGCTACATGGGGAAAACCACAGCAGCTAAAAACGGACAATGGACCAGCCTATACGGCTCAGTCCTTTGTCTCCTTCTGTAATCAGATGGATGTACACCTTAATCATGGATTACCATACAATCCTCAAGGACAAGAAATTGTGGAGCGTGCTCATCGCACCTTGAAAGAATGCTTGCAAAAACAAAAAGGGGGAATAGGCCAAGGCCGTACCCCCAAGGAAAGAATGTCTTTAGCCTTATTTACTTTAAATTTTTTCAATTTGGATGCTCAAGGCCGCTCAGCAGCGGACAGACATCAGGATTCCCATGGTTCACCTAAAAGCATGGTGAAATGGAAGGACATTCTGACAGGCTCTTGGCGGGGGCCTGACCCCGTGCTAACATGGGCGAGAGGGTCTGTTTGTGTTTTTCCTCAGGATCAACAAGATCCAGTGTGGGTGCCTGAACGCCTTGTGAGGAAGATTCGTCATGAAGACCTTCCTAAGGATCCTGGTGATAGTAGCAGTGAGTATGTCAGGAGCGCAGAGCAGTTTGGGTTCAACAAGATTATTTTTCCTTTAGCCCCATGATTAGTAATATAGTGAATAAGTCTTGTACAGGAATGCTTGATATATCTACTAGGGATCCTCAACAGACTGCCACCAATCCTTTTGATTTGTGGCTTTTGTGTGGAGTAAATGGAAGTTGCATGGACTTGGGACCCGTCATTATGCTTGGGGGAGGAATTTATCAAAGAGGTAATTTTTCCCTAGGGTCTGCTACCAGATTGAATTTTTCTAGCGGTAGTGGCTCTGGTACTTGGAATTCTTTGTTTCATTCTTACCGCAACAAGACTTTTTTAGCTTCGCCAGTATGTCTCTGGCCTCCTTTTCTGTGGATTGTAAGTA
>CAJQZJ010034276.1:1810736-1851239 GCA_907164525.1 Lophiomys imhausi | reverse complement strand
ATTTTGGCCACATTGGTATTGATCTTTGTATATTGATACAAAATTAAGGGTAACGCTTCTTTTTTTTGGTATTTATTTATGTATTTGTGTTTGTTTACATGTATGTGGGCATGTCCGTGAGGGACATGCACTGCTTCTCTCCTTCCACAGTGTGAGTATGGGGGTCAAACACAGGCTGTGAGGGTCAGCAGCAAGTGGTGCTAAAGTGTCGCCCACAGAGCTGACTCACCAGCCCTGGCTATCAACTTTTTTATTTTTTTATTTTTTTTCCTTTATTTTTTATTTCTTCAAGTTACATCTCAATTGCAGTCCCCTACTTATTCCCCCTCCAGTCCCACCCTCCCACCCTCAACTCCCCATCCTCTTCCCTTTTCTTTTCTTTTAAGTTTAAGGTATATCTTATTTCCCCCTACAGTTTCCCCTTTCAGTCCAACAAATGGCTCTTTCTCTTATAATAATAAATACAATACAGTACAACAGAGGTAATTAGGCCACAGTTATGAGGGTTATATGACTTAACGTACATTCCCAATGACCAGTCCATATGTATTTGGTACCTGACTTTAACATTCTACTATCCAAACATCTCCATGAGTTTAAAGGTCTATATGACTCAACATTCATACTAACTTGCAACACAATTTTAAAAGTATCTTCTTAGATCTATAACACTCTCTTGACTCCTAAACAACTCAAAATTAAATTATGAGACTCTAGCTTCAACCACCTCAGAGACCTGAGAGGGATAAATATATCTGATTTTATAGGAAGTACAGGGCCTGCAGCTTCCCAAACTAAGAAATGACATACCTGTGGCTGCCTGGACAGTTCCCATTTTCTCTCCATGCATTACAGCATCCATCTTCAGTCATTTGGCCCCGTTTCTCTGACAGACATTGATTGTAGAGCAGGGGTTATGAAGGACTTACCTACCCTGTCTTGGCAGAGCTAGGATGTTGACTTACTTGCTTCCAGGTTTTGTCCTTTTTGGACAGCGTTCTGTCTACAGTTGGGGCAAGGGCCTTTTCCTACCAAGAAATAGGCTTGCGACTAATTCAATCATCTCCCACTGGAGATTCTTCGATGCTCATCTTCTACTTGGAGGAGAATAGGGGGTGCTGTCAGGAGTTGATATGTCTTGATATAAAAAAATCTACAGTTACGAAAACATCTTTGAATGCCATATTCTATAGATCTCTTGAGGTTTTTGAAGAGGCCCTATCTATCTCTCATATTAGGGTAAGCAGTTGTTGCTTGTCTCGTAGCAGGTTTATTTCTGATTAGCTTAGAAAGTAACGATAATAGGCTGTCATAGTACCTAACAGAATGTTAAAGTCAGGTGCCAAATACATATGGACTGTTCCCCATTTTTTAATTGGATTATTTCGTTTCTTGGTGTTTAATTTCTTAAGTTCTAACAGAAACAAAGAAATCATGCAATTTGCTGTCAAATGGATGGAACTTGAAAAACTCATCCTGAGTAAGTTAACCCAGACTCATAAAGATACACTTGGCATGTATTCACTTAAAATTGGATTGTGGCCATATAGCACAAAATAACTATCCTACAACCAACAGAATGAAAGGAAAAGGAACATAGACTTTGTTACCTGTTAGTGGGACACTTTGCCCTAGTAGAGCTACCAATGTTGATAAACTGAGGGGGCTGAATTGTAGGGGCACCCCACCCAGGAGGAGTAGGAGAGGTGGGAGAGGGAATAGAGGATGAGAGGGTGGGAAGAAGGGTGGAGGGAGGGGTTGTGGTGGAGATGTAACCTGAAGTAATAATTAAACATAATAATAATAATATAAAAGAAGCAACTTGGAAGAAATACAAATGAGATTGGGAGGGAACAACAACAACAAAAAAAAGTCAAGAGAGCCAGTTGTGGTGGCACGGGCCTTTAACCCCAGCACTTGGGATACAGAGGCAGGTGTATCTCTATGAGTTTGAGGCCAGCCTGGTCTACAAAGTAAGTTCAGAACAGCCAGAGATGTTACACAGAGAAATCTTGTCTAAAAAAATGAAAATAAAAATATACAAACTATCAAGGAAAATTTCCCCATTGTTGGCAATTTCAAAGAACATTGTATTGAGACACAAAACATAGTCCGTTATCATAGGAAAACAGGAAGAAGAGGGAAGGACAATTATTATTATTATTATTTTGAAGACATGGGCACTAATAGATTCCCCAATTCTTGGAATTAGCTTCACAACCATGTTCATAAGGATAGTACTAACTAGACTCAATGAGTTATAAAAAGACATGAATGTAGAAGAAGAGGGGATTCAAGGAATATAAAGGGGGCTGGAGGTTAGAAACTGAAGGTTGATATGATCATATACCATAATATTCCTGCATAAACTTCCCAATAATAAAAAGATTTTAAACTTAACTGACTTGTTCAATAGTACTACACTATAGATGGTAAACAGCATGAATGACAATGCAGAGATTTTTACAATGAATATATTAATTGAATACATAATCAATTATGACATATAGCTGCAATACAAACACACAAGTTTGCTACCTACTCTTCTTTTCATGTGTAATATGACCTGGATATTTTAGATATTAAACTACAGTATATAACATAGGGCCAGTTTAAAAAAAAAAAAGCTCACTGAAAATGTAGTTCTATCATAGACAAAAATTTATTTTCATGGTTTTAGACGTTTTCAGTGATAAGTCAGCATTTCATGTTTCCTTGTAGAATATTCTGTGGCTAGGCCCTAAATTAAGAGCCACCAGGGTCAGGCCATTAATTGCGAGTAAGTCCTGAGCATGCCTTCTGTCTACTCCCCAACCTGCTACCCTGCTTTGAGATCTCTTTTTAAGTTTATTACAAAATCTCCTTGACTAAGGATGAAGAGTCCTTACTGTCAGCATTAACTGACAGTACACTTTATATTACTGGGAAGAAACTAAAATAATACTAATACTAATACTAACAATAATAACAGTTAATAGCCTTAAATCTTCGGTCTTAAAAGCTAGTGCCCCAATAAAATCATACTTCTAGAGAGATGACCAGCAAACAATCCTTGTGAAGGATACAGTGCTTTATGAGAGCTCTCCTACAGCTAGCACTATACTGAGAACTAGGCCTAGGGAATGCATTTCACCAGCCAGGAAGCATTAAACACCGGAATGAAGGAGCATCTTTGGCAGGCATATGTTACCTTTTTCTTCAATTCACTGGATAGGTGGGGGCAGATATTACTTAATTGAAAGGAGAACTGAAAAGCTTGCCTTAGGCAGCTTACAATTTCTCTAAACACTTGGAATCATAGCAGAGGAAAGCTTGATTGATTTAATTACCACTCAAGTGTGGAAAGGTTGGAGCCCACAGGCATAATTCAAGTATGCAAAAGTACCTTCTGTTAGATAAAATGTGCGCCACTGAGAAGGACTGAAACTGTGGGAATGAGAGAACATTACATAAAGACAATAACCCTAAAGAGAAAGTAGGGATTCTCCTTGTTCTCCTTATTTATTCAAGACCAAATGCTATAGTGATATTTTTTCAGTACCTTTCTCTCATTTTAGAACTAAAAGATGGATATCTCTCATACCACAAGATGCATGATATCCATGTTTCCCCATTTAATTATAAATAACTATGCATAAAGTATCTCCAGTGATTATATACCCAGCAAAGGGTTGAAATTCTTACTGCATTTAATAACATGTAGAGTCTATTATAATCATAAGTTTAAGATTGGCACTATTATGATTCACACTTTACTGAAGAAGAAAAATACTACATTCAGGAAAAAGCCAGAATTGAAACCAAGAAGTCAGATTATTGAGTTCCTACTTCTAACCAGTTTTGTATCCTGCTCCTGAATGACAGCATGAATAGTAGGAAAGAGTAGCAGTATTAGAAAAACTGTGTAAGTAGTGCTCAGGAATGTAGCACATGGTGGAAAATATCTATCTACACCAAGATATTCCTAGGATTTCATTAAATAAACACATTTCTTTCTAACGTTGCTGTTTTATCCAATATAAATGGATTGCATAAATTGAATGCCACCAGATTACTTACTTAGTACAAGGTCTATAAGATGTTTTTTCCAACCTCTTTGAATGATATCTAGGGACTCATCTACATATGTCTAAAAAAAAAAACACTACACTTGTGACACAGTAGTATATATGTCTCGCAGAAGAAGTAAGCATCATTAATCAATTATGCCCTGAAAAAGATTAAATCTATGTGAATTAGTTGATTCAATATTTCAACTCATGGGGTAAGATCACATTTTTTATAGTTTAGAGCATTTCAGGGCAGAAAAGAGATATAATATGTGATATGTCTATCCATGTGTCTAAGTCAAACATTGTTGCCTCAGTAAAATATTCAAGTTGACTATAGGATAACAATTTTGATTCAGGACACTTGACTAGCCAGAGTACTGAAAGAGAGAAAGTATTACGTATTGAGGGATAAAATATGGTTCAAGAAGTAAGACAGGGAAATTGCCAGAATCATATGCCAGTGTGATTGGCTATATAACTGAGCACTTTTAGGGACTTACTCATGTGAATAAATATTTGTTATCAATTACTATCTGCTGAATATTGTGAAGTAGATCCTGTGGGAAAATTATGGTCTCAGCCCTCATCTCCTTCATTCAGTGATCTGTCCCTGGGTATTAGCTGTTCATGGATGGAGTAATTTAATTGAGTGAAATGACTTCTTTGTGCTGAGTCAGCTCCTTTAATTTCTTAGGACAAGACATTAAAACATTGAAAATGCTTCTTTGTCTTTAAATACAACAAAAGACAAGAGTATATTTCAAGATGCAAAACCAAACTGAGAGTCTTATAAATTTTACTGGCTCATCACAGAATGTGTGTGTGTGTGTGTGTGTGTGTGTGTGTGTGTGTGTGTGTGTATGTATTTTAAAAGTGAATATCATTCATTTAGAGAGAATATAATTATAAAATAATATGTCAAAATCTTGGAGATATAACCATAGGGGTCCCCTGAATTTTTTAAACTAAAGCCAATAGTTGCTACCATGTACTATTGTATAACACTACAGCATTGCTTAACCTAATAAAAAAGTACAGGCAATGCTCTATAATGAATCTTTATATATTATTTTTCTGATGGCAATGTAATGGATTATAAAAATCTATAGGAATGATGATAAAGATTTCTAGTGTTCTGTGAGCTACCTGGCAAAATTAGCATAAATATTATTCTCTGTTAATAAGATATCTATTGTCAAAACAACTGGAGCATATTCTCATATGCCTTCACCATGTCTCTAGGAACATCTCAAATTACCTGATTTAGTAGAAAGTTGAATGTGCTGTAGAGGAGAAAAAACTTGAAAATGCTCCATTGTGTCATCATTTCTTGTATGTTATTACAATGATGGTGTCCTATTATGGATCTCTATAAAGAATGAGAATCACAAGCTCTCAGTGTAAACCATGGGAGTCTCCAAAGCTGAAGCACCATTGAACATATGTTCAACCCATTTTTTCAAAACTGAGATAAAATATTGAAAATTATATATTTGAACACACTGGAGATATAGCTCAATAGTGTCACACTGAAAAAAAATCAAATAATTTTATGGCACAAAATGAATAATAAAATTACAAAAATGACTTACTGAAGAATTTTGAAATTACCTCACCCAACATGGCATAAAGGAATAAACACTTCATCACCTCATAGTTCCTATATTCCTAACCTTGGAACATTTCTGAAAAACAATTTTAGGTTAAGAAAAAAGGAAAGTAAAGCTCCACGAATAAACTCAGGAAGTATGGATCATGCAATTCTCAGGAAATATTTTGGGTGTGTCATCCAAACCCAAACACATCATCCTGTAAAGATCCTAGTTTATTACACTCTTTCTGCTTTTTGTTTCTCATGAATTTTTCATTATTCTCATCAGTAGAAAAGCAAGGAGCAAAACTATTTACATGCTAATAAATCCTAGAAGCCACTAAACTGTAAATGAAGATCAATGTTGTCATCTAAAAGTCAGAAATAAAGACACTGGAGTTGATGTTATATTATGGTTCATCTTAGTAAATCAATCAAGATGCCTATTTCCTACCTTTCAATGTGCCTAATTGACCTAGTAGGTTGTTGTACTAAGCTATTTCCACGAATTTTTGGGAATCGTCTTTAAGTGCACTTGAAATTACGATTTCCAAACAAGTATATCCTGTATATACTTGTTTCTCTGATTTTAATATTTTCTACCATTTGGGTTTTTTTAGAACATATGAAACAAATTATTGCATAAAAATGATTGCTAATGGACTATTACTCTGGAGTGAATAACATTAAATATAGCCTAGATATTAAGCAAGACACTAACCATATACTTCAAACACTTAGAGGCTTCATGGAGCTGGCAGAAAGGATTGTCAAAATAATTGTTTTGTTTATTTGTGGTGTGAATCTAATGAGGTTGGATAGTAATAGAACAAATACATCCCAACATGTTCTGTGCAAATACCAGATCGGTTTTCACTGTCAGTATTTCAAAACAGATATTGTTACATGGAATTGAATCTTAGCATCATGTTTAAACAAAATTAGACTAAACCAGTACTATTTTACTGGAAAAACAGGAATAAACAATCACTCAAAACAAGCAAAAAACATTCATTACCGCATTCTCATAAAATCTGAAGACTATACAGGGAATTTACAAACCATGAGGAAAATGTTGACTGCTCTAAGCTCCTTGTCCTTGATATGAGAAGATCCTTCCTGAAACAAGAAAGACAATTGCAATCCTCACCAGTGACACTGTATTACCTCATAGTCCAAACTAAAATCACCAGTGACCAAGAGAACACTCATAGAGCTGTAGCTATTTGGGAGTGGGCCAAATAATGCCTAGAAGGCACATTTGGCTAAGGAGCAGGAAATTATGGAGCAGAATGATAATAATTCATGTGAAAATCCCCTGACAGTCCTAACTATACATATATAGTTATGTGTGTAGCTAAAACAATACACATAACTGATAGAATAAAATTTATATTTTCTAATTAATGTTTCTTTAAGAATGGCTATGAGAATTTAGTTGTAAGCAGGGAGTTCAATGTAGCTCAATGCCAGGTAAATAGAGCATTGTAATACCAGCAGAAAATGCTATATATTACAAAGTATTATATATATATATATATGAGTGTGTCTGCATTTGTGTCTGTGTATGCTTATTTATGTGAAATTTTCTAATCCTACACACAATCTTAGTTCATATTAACATTCCAAATAAAGTAACAGGACTTTCTCTCCCTAATAAAATATTACAAAAAAAAGTGACTCATGAATTTATAAGATATTCCTTTATATTAAAAGGTAGTATTACAAGGTGGTGTACTCTGCTTCTTGTCCTACATAAATGATTTTTTTCTGTAATTCATTCACTACAGGGGCCAAAATTGCTCAGAACTGAGATATGCATGTCATAAGTTACTCTCCCCAGGAGATAAAGTTTACAAGCTCCTTGCAAATAGGTAGTGGGAATTGAAATGTATAGTGGTTACTTGCTCAAAAACATAAAAATTATTAGTAACAAAGCTATAAAAAAACAGGTGATTTTCCAGTAGGAAATAGCTAGAATTTATGAATTTTCAATACTAAAACATTTGTCCTTGAATTTCTTCTTGACAATATGAAGGATTTATATCCCTGTTAAAGATATAATTTTATGCATCTATAAATCATTCAAAGATTTGGGAAAACTATTTTACAGAAGAAAGGTTCCTCAGAAACTGTATTTAAAATAGGGCAACATGATTTGGAAGTGGCTGAAGGTAACTAAAAGGCACTGCATTCTTACAGAAACATGGTTTATTTACTGATAATGTAGAAGTTATTAAACTAGCATTATCATGTTTTACCAAGAGTTGTAAAGAATCACTACCTATTTGTCATTTTTCTTTGGTTATTGTTAGATTAGGGAATAATAGGTGGCCACTTAAGATATGACCAGAGGTCAGAATGTGACATATATTAATTAAGCCTTCATGCCCATCTCTTCTAGGATAGAAACAAAGCCTCATTTTAAAAGTTTGTTATATATGACACTGTGTAAGAAATGGTCATCTTAAAACTATAAATTAGTGCAGCAAATGGAGCCTCATAGATTGTGTTTTACCCAAGACCTAGATCTAAGTGTTAATGCTTACTAGGGATCGATTCACCATGATGGGAAGTGGGCACTCCACCTAGGATTTGTGCTGCAGGTGACCTATGCCATCCATGTGAGGATTTTCTGAACACATCATCAATACACCAACAAAACCAAAATAGCCTTTTTCACTTAGGAGTGTTGGAAAGCTGGATTCTCAATTATTTGACTGGTGAAATACCATTCAGCTGCTGAAATCCAGATTTAGTATAATTCATTTTACTCTGTCAACGTGTTCATTCTCACTGAACTTAAATACTGATTAGTGTGCAAGTCAGTAATATAATGCAAATTTTCATTCTCCACAGTCTATGGTTTTGAATACGTTACTTCCACAGTTACCTAAAATATAATATGTCAAAACTGAATTGCATAACATGACATGTTTCTATCAAAGAGTTTATGTTTTTTAGTAAGAACACCCTTGAATGAAAAAATAATAATAGCCTGTTAGATATTCATGTCCATGTGGACTCCTTTCGACCTTATTCAGTGAGTATAGGTAAATTCCTCCTTTTTAAATAAATTACTGTGGAATAAACCAAGGGCCATTCATAAAACAAGGCAAACATTTAATCACTTGTATACACCTTAGCCTCTAGATCTCAGTCTCCAGATTTAAAAATTTAAAATAATTTAAAATTTATTTTAAAATAACATAATTTAAAATAATTTTTAAAATATTTATTTTCTTTTTTGAAATCATATAATTACATCATTTTCTCCTTCCTGTTTTTTCTTTCAATCCATCCCAAATAAATATTTTTCACTGTTTCAAATCCATGGCCTCTTATTTTTTACATTGTTTATATTACATCATATAAACAAATATATAGACTTATAATTTCAATTATATAATTAATATCTAAAATTTTATAAAATCACATATTATTAAATGTATAATTGTATATATATATACAATTTGAAATTTGTATGAATTTGAATTTTGAATTTGAAATTTCTCCTTCATTATCATGAGTAATTTTGATTATAGGGCTGGATGAATAGGTGTAGTTACTTCTATTTTATACATCCTAAATTACTCCTGATTCAGCCTGACTCTACTTATCCTGGCAATTTAATTACTTCCATCTGAATATGTTTTATACAGGGTTATCATTGGCCCAAATACTTATTTAACTGTAGTTTTTTATGGCTATAATGGATATCTTGCCACATTAATATTTCTGAAATTGTATGTATCTTAATATTAATGGTCTCATTCATCTGCTATTGGATAGTAGCCACTTCAAGGTGTTGCTATTTTTTGAACAGGTAGTCTAGGTGGAATGCCAGGGAGCTTGGCCAGATCTCTGTGACTCCTCAACATTTCATTCATCAAAACTATTTTAGGATTCTTGAGTAAATAATAAACATAACTGTACTGCTTAGACAGAAATGTTTCATCTCACAAGAAATTGTTACACAACATTAGGGAAACAAAAAGAGTAAGATGAAAGGCCTGGGGTTACAATATCCTCATCAGGACTGTTTTTCATATTCTAGGTACTACCTTCAACATTTCTAACACTTCATAAGAGCACCTTGAGCAAGGACCAGACCATTAACAAATGAGCTTTTGAGAGTCAGCTAAGTATCAGGTTTAAAGCCTTTTAATGTAATAGTAGGGCTAGGCTCTATTTGACTGGCAAAGACACTCTAAATGTTCTGGTGAGTTAGTTTAGTCATTGGAAATCTGTGAATCCTGCTCTTTGTACTCAAGAATGAGCTGCCTTTGTAGCCAATGACCTTAAATAAGGATAAAGTCAGAAGCTTAGTATATAAAGTGTAATTTTAAAATACAAGTTCAAATAGCTATCATGAATTTAGTGCATGAAGGGAATTGAATACTGCTCTTTCTAAATTTGATTTTTGAACTTTCAAAAACAATAACAAAAAATTGTGGTTGTTCTTCAGAGTGGCAGTATGTTCACAACTTATGATATAAATAACATCCAGAAAATACATGATATTCATCAAAAACAAGAAAATGCAAATATTCTGAAACTTGAAGATTGAAAAACTCATTTTCTTGTTTCTCATATTAGAAAAATATGAAACTATAATCTAAATATTTTTGTCTTGTGTTATTGAACATATCTGTTTTACTATAAAAATGTCTCCTTTGAAGACTGTCAAAACACATCAAATACAGTTTGGAACCTACTTTGGAAAATGTAAAAGTCTTACAAGTAAATTTATAAAATATGGTCTTGTAATTTTTTCAGACAGACTAAGTAATGGTATCATTGCTATTACTGCTACTGGTTTTGACCTCAAAAGTTGAAGATATAATAGTAAGCCACAGTGAATTCAGTCATTTGAAAAATAAAACACTTCACATAGTTGGACATGGAAATAGAGTCCCTTACTGCTTTCTTCTGTGGATTAGCTACTAACTTCTGTAATTAGAGGTTACTATAAGTTTCCATGAATGACTGGAAAGAATTAAACAACAAAACTCTTAAATCTGCATACCTGATTATAAGATAAATACTGAAGGAAGTTACCGAGTGCTAATTATTGAGAACTTTTAATAGAATATTATTAGTATTAGACTTGTAAACACTTATATTTATCATGATAATGAATTCGTTCAGTCTCAAGTTAAACACACTGACAGCATACATAGGAAAGTTACTGCCTCTGCCTAAAATAGGGGGACATGAGTTCCGAGGGATAAACATTTTTTTCTTCAGTGGTGTAGCTGAAAGACCTGGGGGAGGGAAGTCCCTCTCCCGACTCCTGACACTCAGGATATCACGGCCACCCAAAAACTTGCAAGAGACCTTCTTGATGCAATCACAAGAGCTTTATTTCAGGGGGATCAGTGCACTGAGGACGCCACTCATATCCCATGCAGGGGTAGAGGATCTGGAACCCCAATTTGGGGGAGAGTGGTAGGCTATTTAAACTACATCTCAAGGGGGTGAGGGGAAATCCAAGTGGAAAGTACCAGCCCAGCCCATTGTTTACCACAACCCAAGGGGGTGAGGAGAAATGCAGGTGGAATGTACCAGCCCATTAGTTATTCAGCAGGAAACATCCTACACCTGTTTTTCTCAGGAATGAATTTATTCTTACTTCACCATCGGCTTTATGGTTAGCTAGTTCCTGGAGCATGGCTGGCCTGACTCCACTGCCTGCCACGGGGGTTTCTAAAATTTTTATTCCTCTCATAGCAATTAGTAAAATGTCCTTGCTCTTGTAAATAACTTTTTATCAATGAAGCAAAGAAAACTTAATCAGCCTCATTAGATAACAGAACTTAAAAAAAAAAAAAACACAAAGGAACAACAAATAAAGTAATTTAGAGACATGACAAACCTCAAAGTGAAAGGGGAGTTTTTGCGAATAGGAAGAGTATTGTGGGGCATTAGCTGATCCCGCTTAAGGTTTAATTAAGAGATGGAGACATCCTGCATCAGTCTTCAGCCTTTGGGTTCTGTTTCTCTGACAGACATTTGTTGTAGAGCAGGTTGCTAAGAGACAAGCAACATTTGCTTATCTAAATACAAGAGATGGATAGGGCATCTTCAAACACCCCAAGAGATCTGCAGAATATGGCATTCAAAGATGTTATCTTAAATTAAGATTTTCTTTTCTTCTTTTTTTTTTTGATATCGAGACATCAGCGCCTAACAGCACCCCCTATTCTACTCCAAGTAGAAGATAAGCATCAAAGAACCTCCACTGTAAGATGGTTGAATTAGTGGCAAGCCTATCTCTTGGCATGAAAAAACCCCTTGCACCAACTGCAGACAGACTGCTGTCCAAAAAGGACAAAACTTGGTAGCAGGGAAGTCGACAGCCTAACTCTGCCAAGACAGGGTAGGTAAGTCCTTCATAATCCCTGAATGTATGGAGAGAAAATGGGAACTGTCCAGGCAGTCATTGGTATGTCCTTTCTTAGTTTTGGAAGCTGCAGGCCCTGCACTTCCTATATAAGCAGATATATTTATCCCTCTCAGGTCTCTGAGGTGGTTGAAGAATAGACACCTAGAGTCTCATAGTTAAATTTTGAGTTGTTTAGGAATCAAGAGGGTGTTATAGATCTAAGAAGATACTCTTAAAAGTGTGTTGCAAGTTAATATGAATGTTGAGTCAGATATAGACCTTTAAACTCATGGAGATGGTTAGATCGTAGAATGTTAAAGTCAGGGGCCAAATATGTATAAACTGGACATTGGGAAGGTATACTGGGCCATTTAACTCTCATAAATGTGGCATATTTATATCTGTTGTTTTGTATAATACTTACTGTTATAAGAGAAGGAACCATCTGTTGGACTGAAACGGGAAACTTCTGGGGGGAAGAGGGTGGAAGGGCGGGATAGGGAGGGGTTTGTGACTGAGATGTAACTTGAAGAAAAAAAAAATAAAGTATTTATTAAAAAAAAAGAGATGGAGACATCTATATAGTTTAAGGCTGTTGGCTTTTCTCTGAGGCAGTTTCTCAACTATGTCTAACTTATTTTAACCCAACTTCTCTGGTACTCCAGCTCACCATGTGATGGTTTTCACTGCCTGCTTTCTAGCTCTGCCCCATCCTCTTTCTGTATCTTCCAGCATCTCTCTGGGTCTCTTTTGGCCTGGAAGTACCACCTGCCCAAATTTCCTGTCCCTGCTCATGATGTCAAGTCTTTATTATGCAAAGAGTCACATTTCTTACTCAACTAGTAGAGGGAGGTGAAGAAATGACATTTACATATCCTGTTAGTTGGGATTGCCAGCTTCAAAGAACAACTAAGCACACACTTTTTCATAGCTAGCAAATACAATATTTATGGGTCACCCTAACAGAAGGGGATCAGATAAGTGAGACTGGGAGGTTGATAAAATGTGATCAAAAGATATTCTGTCACTCATGAAAATGTCATATAGTAAATCTTCATTATATATAATTATTAAATGCTAAAATATTTTTCAAAATACTACATTTTAATGTTATTTCAATATAACTAACATCAAAAGGTTCTTCTTGTCAGGAGAAATGAATAAAAGTGCACCCCAAATCTTCTTTAAAAACAAACAAACAAAAAAAACAATTGAACAAGTTTGGGAAATAGAATGGCTACATCTGAATCACTTTTTATTATTTGTTGATGCAAATTATTTACGAAAACTAGCACTGTTTACTTGTTGTAGTCTAGAATGAGAATGTGTGGCTTGGTATTTCCTTTAACAAAGTATTTCTATAATATCATACCTTCATAGTGAAGGGTCCCAGAGGGACCCTAACTGAGACCCCAAAGGGCCCTGAGACCTTAAAGAGGCTTAACCTATGGACTAGGCCTGAGGTTCCCCTTCCCAGAAAAAATGAGTTAGCAGTTAGTGGTAAAACAGCAGAAAATGGGGAGCCAATCAGAGATGGCTTAGCCATATGGCTTGAGAAAGATAAGATTGTTTAGAGTTACTGTTTTAAAAAAATGACTGTCCTGTGAAAAATGATCCAATCCAGTACAAATTAAGGCATATAAAGGCACATTTATTGCATAAGAGAGAGGAAGAGAAACAGCATGTGCAAGCAGAGAGAGAGAGAGAGAGAGAGATAGATAGAGAGAGAGAGTAGGGGAGAGGAGGCAGAGAGGAGAGAAGGGGAGAGAGCAGGAGAGAGAGAAAGAAAGAGGAAGAGAGCAAGCCACCAAGATGTTGGGATAATATAGGTAGAGGCTTGTGGGGGTGGAGCATGCCCAGTAACAGGTAGAAGCTGAGGCATATTGGGAGAACCTGGAACTCAGGCAGACCTAACATAACAGTTACTTAACTGCTAACTGCTGGTTTGGATACCTCTCCTGTTTTATGATAAACTAATAATCGCCTCTGTCTTATGGTCAACTCATGATTGTTGAATAACTAGACCAACATTTGCCTGTACTTTTTCCAAAGATTGCGCGAACTTTTCAGTTCAAATGCTTAAATCCTGTTGAATATTACCTAACCCCACCCTGGAATTACCCTGAAAGCCTTTAAAAATAACCTGTGAGTTCATCTAGGAGTCCCCTAAATGGTGATCCATGCTTGCGGAAGCTCTGCAGAAAATAAATGTTCATTGCTTTTGCAAACTATTTGAGTTTGAGTGTCTTCCTCAGCATGTACTTGAGCCTACCAGTAAGACTGAACTATTATAAGTCAGTGTAGATTATGTTCTCTCTTCCTACTTTATAAAATTGCTTCCTTCATTTTTGGAATTTATATAATTGCATAATTTTCCCTCTCCAAACCTTCACATAAACCCTCCTTTACTCACTTTCCAATTAATAGTCCATTTTTCATGAATTGTTTTTATACACAATTATGTAATTCTAAATATATTCTTAAATACATAAATGAAACCAAATATGTTTCTATGCTGTTACTTGAGTATATGTTATTTGGTATTGAATAACCAATTTGTTTTTTGTTCTTGGGGGAAGTCTCTTTTTCCTGAGATCATCATTGTTTAGTTCTCTGAAATTTTTGTATCAAGTTGATGGTTAAATTAGGGCTGAGGTATAGACAAACATTTCCAATGGCTATGAAACATTCATCATTCCTAGAAATTAAATAAATTCAAATAAAAATAACTTTCAGTTTTTATTTTATCCCTGCCAGATGCCAAAGATTTAAAAACCAAAACAAGAAAACAAAAACAGCCAAGAGTAAGTGCTGGAGCAGATGTGGGAAAACGGAACTCTCATTCATCATTGATAGGATTTCAAACTGGGTGACTCTGGAAATCAGTGGAGAAGTCTCAAAAATTGACAAAAAAATCTACCAGATGACCCAAGCTATGTCACATTTTGACATATCGCCAAATAATTCAACATCCTGCTTCACAGATACTTTCTTGGTCATGTTAAATATTAATTGTTGCCTTATTCACAACAGCTAGGAAAATGAAGCAAATTAAATATATTCAGCTAATAAATGAATAATGAAAATGTGGCATATATATATTATATAATACTATTCAGCTAAAAAGAAAATTGAAAACATGATCTCTGGAGAAAAATGGCTGGAACTAGGAAAGATAATATTGAGTGAGTACATGTTTTGAAGTAACTACAAAACCAAGAAATGTAAAATGGAACTACTATAAGAATCGTACTTCTGGGGAACAACAGAGACAGGAATAGTAATGTACAAATGATCTGAAGAAAGAAATGGGAAAAACAAGACAAGGATGGGTCCCTAATTAGGGAGGGCAAGATTAATTCAAAGAAAGAGAAAGGAGAGTAAAATGACAGGAAGTAGGTCTGGAAAATCATAAGGAATCATACTATTGCTGTCTACCTAAAATACCTATAGTACATGTAACTCAGTGTATAGACAAATACATGATTTAACTAAAAATTTTCTAGCTGGGTTGATAAAAACTACCTAACACAAAACTCCTACGACAGGCATAAGAAGCCCTCTTTTAAGTTGTTAGTCATGGTTGTCCAAGAGACTCTCAAAACATATGCTATTTTTATTGACCTTGTTTATCTCTCAGCAGTGGAAGACAAGACCCTATTGTAAGTCTACAGGTGCTTCCATTAGCCTCACTTCAGAGGCACTTCTTGGGTCATTAATTGCCTATATCATCACCTGAAGACAGGTGCCACCACACTTGGTGGGATTGCACAGCTCTTTCCAAGTTTTGTTTAGTTTTTGTTCTGTTTCCCACTCTCTTTCCCAACTTCTTCTTCTGTATCCCATGCCCACTCTTTCCTCCTCTCTCTCTCTCTCTCTCTCTCTCTCTCTCTCTCTCTCTGGAAATGCCCTTAACTTCCTGTCCTAATAAACCCTTATACCAGGCCTGTTGCATGATGATTTCCTTGGGGAATATACCTTGGCATGGGCCCACCATGGTGTAATACCCTGACATAACACATATTGCTGCAGACATTTGTATGTACATTTCAAACCCAGGACTGAGAGACTCCTGAGGTGTAAGTGAATGAAAGGCTTACCTCTGACAGTTAGCTTTCATGATGTGAAAAGGCACCACAACATGCAAGTTTCCAAGGGATGGAAGCAATATATAGTTCTACTCTGATATGATGCCTATGAATCACAACAATGACAAGCACGACACTGAACTTGGAGAACCAACACCCAACATTTTAATAACCAGCATATTGCCTAACTACATTCTAAATATTTGTCCTCAGACCCATAGTTAAGTGTAGTCCTCATCCTTCACCAAGCAGACTTTTCTTGCTCACAGATGGAGACAATAAAAGAAAGGCAAAACCAATCAAAATGCTGACATGTGGAGCCCATTTCTTATAGATATATTTACAGAACAACTTCCACACTTATGAATTTATGTCTACTCGGAATGTCGGAAGCTACACCCATAAAATCTCATCAACATGACTAATAAACATTAGCTGAACTAGAAAATAATAAATGTGCTAACAAATATTTTTAAAATTGTTATAGGTAAGAAGCAAAAAAAATGATCAAATTGAGAGATCTAATAATAGATTGGTCATGGTTAAATAAAAAGAGAAGGAAAGAAATGAGAACCAGTTTTTTGGCTAAGAAAAGCATGATGAATATTATTTTGTCATTTGAAGAAAATGGGATTCTAACCAGTTTGGCACTTTGTTGGTGGGAAGGGAAAAGCACTGATTTTCACATGTAGGCAATGAAGTCTGTGGTCCTTGAAACAGGATATCTTTACTTGTTTATATGTAGCATTAATATAAAACATAGGGAATATATTCAAAAGTCATTAACTGTTAAGTTTCATTTTTATTCTTACACAGAGATCCGGGTACTATGATAGAATATAAATGTATAAATATGTGATCATACCCCTGAGGTCCTTCAGTTGTACAAAAAGATATGCCAAGTTATCTTGGATCTATTAGAGAAATAAAATTGACTCTTCACATTTATTGTTTTTATTACAATTACATAATTTTTGGGGGGCTGACAATTTAATTTAGAAAGGCATGAAAGAGATATATTTCTCATATACTCATTTTATACATGCACACACACTCTGGGTAGACTTTAGAATCATGGATGTTATTGTCTTATATTTAGCCTCATTTAACCAATGGGAGACTTAGTACAGTTTTCTTCATTTGCAAGTTGATATAAATATTAAATATTTCTCTTCCTCTTCAAATAATTATGTATAATTTTGTATTGTGTCCTAGAATTTTCACATAAATTTATTCATTTCTAAAATATGGAAATGATGTTTGATTTTTATATGCCTGACTAATGGAACCCCATTCTTCTCATCTAGTAGGCATATTTTTTTAGAGCTGTTAGCCAAATTTATTTATTTGTTAATGTTACCTCTTAATCATGATTTGTTCTTATTGCCTTTTACTTTTAATACAAATGAAAGATAATAGTGGATTCATAAAATATATTTAAAATTGAAAAAAAGACTGTAAAATTCAAAATATATGAATATATGAATCTGGGTGTAAGACAACTGAAATTGCCAAGTTATTTGTCTTTTATCAACAAGTTTCCTTGAAAATTCATGTGTATGTTACTACAAATGTGAATATGTATATTTATATGCCCATCTATGATCATGATTATAAATATCAATGAACTTTATATTTATGAATCATATCCTTATTATAATTTTTAAACCTAAGAATTAATATTTTTCACAAGACAATAAAGCAGTGATGTGTATTATAGAGAAAATGTTCATTTATGAGTTCAATGTAAATAATTTCACATTATACAATATAAAGTGTTCATACATACAAACAAACAAAATAAAAGTTATGAAATGACAAGTTAAGCTAAGCTTGTAACCATACAAATTAAATTTTATTTCTTTAATGATTAGAAATACAGTTTAATTAATTGTATAAAGTGTCTTTATGTGATATAAGTACCATACCTGTGAGTGTAGTAGACAGAAATAAGAATGATGACTTCCTTAATCAAGACTATGTTTTTTTTGTTTTTTCCAAGACAGGGTTTCTCTTTGTAGTCCTGGCTGTCCTGGACTCACTTTGTAGACCAGGCTGGGCTTCAACTTACAGATATCTGCCTGTCTCTACCTCCCGAGTGCTGGATTTAAAGTCGTGTGTTTCCATGCCCAGCCAAGACTATGTCTTAAAGATTAGAATTTGTAAATGTTAGTAAATAATAAGAGTGTCATATCTGTGTGATTAGCATAAGAACCTTGAGATTTGTATATTATCATGTATTAGCTGGGAGGTTCTGATGTCCTTCCTTAAAACCTCTGAAAGAACAGGTTTTAGTTACCCTTTGATCAACTCTACAGCAATCATTGCTATAGGCATTTTGAGCTAGGATGCAGCCTCCTGTGAATTCTGATTTCTTTACTTTGGGTTTTAAATACCTCTTTAGTGTCTCATGAAGATGCTCTTCCAAAAATTCAACTTTCACAATTAAATTGTCTTGTCTCTAAGTTGTTGTTGTTACTGTTGTTAAGTTGTTGTTCCTTTGTATTTTGAGATAGGGTCTCATATATCTAAGGTGGTCCAGAAAATTACTATGTGTATGAAGTTGACCTCAATCTGAATCCTCATCCCTCTACTTTGTTGGAATTACAATCATATGTCTCCATGCCCAGTTAGCTTCAGTGTAATGAACATCTCAGTCAATAGAATTTGTTTTTCATGAGCTTACCACACTTTACCTCTCAGAAACCTCTATACTTACCCATTAATTCACATTTCGTATGCTTCAACCTAAAATTGTGAATCTCTAATCTCACTGATATTGTTTGCATTAATCTAGGACCTGCTATAACTTTTCAGTATTTTAGAAAATTCTAGCCTATTTTAATTCAACTTAGTGCAAACATGTCTAAAAAATTATTGTGTTATCTTTGAGCTATTTATTTTACATTAAATAAATTTGATTTTAGTGTACTTATCTGTCTATATATTTATTTATTTATTTACTACTTGATTGCTTGTATTCTTAATAAACATGTTTGAGTATGGATGATTATATGCATGTGGCAAATAGCTGTATGAATGATAAAGCCTAAGGTTAGTATCAGATATCTTCCTTTATTGTTCTTTACATTATTTATTGAAGCAATGTCTGTGAGCAAATACAAACATTGCCAAATCTGACTAATTTAGTTAGCCAACTTGATCTGAGCATCCCTTGTCTCAGACTCACAAGTGCTTGGATTACTGGTGGCTACTACACGTGTCCTATTGTGCATATGTTTTCTGAGGCTCCTAAGTTCAGTCCTTGTGCTTTCATAGCAAACAGTTTATCTACTGAACTCTCTCTCCAGTCTCGTATTTTCTGTTCAAATCAGTTTTGTAATATATTTTTTTTCTACACAACATACATAATCACCTGGATTCATGCACATGAGCAAACAAATAAAAAAGTAAATATATAACATAATAAAATAATAAACTATAATAAATATGAATATTTTCAGTCAAGGCTGTAAATTTAATTTAATCAGATTAATGTTAATGTGCTATAAAATCTCAAGCACATTAAAAAAAATCAACAGCTGAGATAAAGGCAAGTTGCATTGTCCCAATCTTGTCATAGTAGTGTATTCTCAAAGAATCACTACAAAAAATATTACTTTGAAAAAAAAAAAAAGACTAACCCAAGGGAATTAAAATAGTAATTTTTGAAAAACATTTGAGTCAGCAAGCACAATTTGCTTAAGGATGTTGATAAAGAAACATAAAGCAGTTATTTTTTAGATTTACTGAAAATAGATTCTTTTCTCCTACAAATACCCAGTTATAGTTTCCTCTGATCATTATGCTTCCAGTTCCTTCCAAAGTTTCCTCCACTCTGGATCTACTTTCTTTCTCTCAGTAGAAAATAAGAGACTTCTAAGAGATAATAACCAAGAAGGAAAAGAATCTTAAGAATAGACACAAGAATCAGAGGCTCATTCATTCTCTCTTTTAGAAATCCCATAAAAATACTAAGCTAGTAGGTATAATACATAGAGAGTAACTGGTGTAGAACTAAGTCCCTGTGTATTCTGTTTCAGTTTTGACGAGTTCATACATGCCTTTCTTAGATGATTCAGAAGGTCTTGTTCTTCTGGTGTCCTCTACCTCCTCTGGCTCTTTCATTCTTTCCACTTCCTCTCCTGTGGATATTGTGACATCGAAGGGAGATATTTGATGGAGACTATCCTAATAATAAATGGCCATGGATCTTTACACCTGTTCTCCTCTGCTGCTGGAGGAAATATCTTTTATGTTGACTGGATAGCATCGATCTATCAGTATAGCAGAGTATCATTAGGAATCATTTTATTGATTTTGGTATTTCTAGACCAGTAATGTTTGGTTTTAAACTAGGTCTGTCAGTTTGTATAGAGCAACCATTTGTCTTAGCATCCATCTGGTTTGTTTAGTTACATCCAGTGGGCCAACAAGTAAGTTGAGTTTAACCCAGTCCCACCACATGGCTGCAAGAGATTGACAGTTGGCACTTCATATCCCTCATATCTAGGAGTCTTCCTCATTAGGACCATTTTCATTGACTCGAAGAAATTTTCACTGTACTAGGTTCCAGATAACCCACCACAAGCAAGCCAATTCCAGCCATCTCTGACTGGACTCTTTCTCCACATCATGTCTTCCCTTCCTTGAATCCCCACTCCCATCCCTACTTGCTCCCAAATATACCATATCCCTCTCCCCCCCTTCCTAAGGTTTACATAACCTCCCTGGGTCCACAGATTGTACCTTAGTTATTAGTTCCTGAATTGCTAATGTCTATTCATAAGTGAAAACAGTATATATGTCTTTCTGTGTCTAGAATATCTCACTCAAGAAAATTTTTTTCTATTTCATGCAAATTTCATGATTTCATTTTTTTTAAACAGATGACTAATACTCCATTGTGTAAATATACCACATATTCTTTATTCATTCTTCAGTTGAAGGACATGTAGATTGTCTCCAGTTTCTGGATATTATGAATGAAGCCACAACAAACATGGCTAAGGAAGAGCCCTTGAGGTACAATGGAACATCCTTTGGGTATATGTCCAAGAGTATTAGAGCTAGGTCTTTAGATCTATTTCTAATTTTCTGACAAAGTGTCACGTTGATTTCCATAGTGACTATAAGTTTGTACTCCCACAACCAAAATGCAGGACTGTTTACATTGCTCTACATCCTCAGCAGCATGAACTGTCATTTGTGTTACTGTTCTTAGATGTTCTCAGATGTGCAGGATGGACTCCCAAAGTATGATTTGCATTTCCCTGATAGTGAAGAATGTTAAATCTTTCTGTAAATGTTTCTCAGCCATTTGAGTTTCCTCTATCGAGAATTCTCTAGTTAAGCCTATATCCCATTTTAAATTGGGTTACTCGTTTTTCTTTAACATCTAGTTTCTGAGTTCTTTTATATTTTGGGTGTTAATACTCTATCAAATGTGGATTGATAAACACTCTCTCCCTATTCCGTAGGCTGCAGCTTTATCCAATTATCAGTGCCTATTGCCTCACATAAGCTTTTTTGCTTCTTTAACAAAAATTGTGTTCCTATGTGTGTGGATTTTAGTCTAAATTTTCAATTTGATTCCATCAATCAATGTGTATGTTGTTATGTCAATACCATTACCATGCAGTTTTTATTACTGTACCTCTGTAGTAAACCTTGAAACCAGGAATCATGAGACCTACTGCAGTCCCTTATTCAGGATTGTTTTAGCTATGTTGAGGGTTTTTTTGTTTTTGTTTTTTTTGTTTTTTTTTTTTTGGTTTGAAGTCAATTTTGTTTGATGTTAAAATAGCTTCACCAGCTTACTTCTTAGGTGTTTTTGCTTGATATGTCATTTCGAACCCTTTATAAGAAGGAAATTTCTATCCTAGATGTTGAGATGTGTTTCTTGGATGAAACAGAAGGATATATCCTGTTTTCACATCTATTCTGTTAGTCTGTGTCTTTTTATTAGAAAACTGAGTCCATTCATTTTGAGAGCTATCAATGACCAATGAGTGTTGATTTTTGTTATTTTGTTGTTTGTGGTAATGGTGGTGTGTGTGTACTCCCGTTCTTTTGATTTTGCTTCTGTTAGATTATTAGTTTTCTGTTTTTCAATGTGTGTAGTTCACTGCCTCAGATTTGATTTTTCCTTCTATCACCTTCTATAGGATTGAATTTGTAGATAGATATTATTTGAATATATGCTGGAATATCTTGTTTTCTCCATTTATGGTGTTTGAAAATTTTCTAGATATGGTAATGTGAGCTGGCACCTGTTGTCTTTTAGAGTCTGTAGTATACCTAACAGGCTCTCCTGGCTTTTAGAGTCTCCATTGAGAAGTCATTTCTAATTCTAATAGATTGCCCTTTATATGTTATTTTTTTCTTCCCCCCTTCCAGCTTTTAGTATTCTATCTTTGTTCTGTGTGTTTAGATTTGATTTTTATTTGGTGAAGGAACTTTCTTCTCTGGGCCAGTGTATTTGGTATTCGATATGCTTCTTATACCTTTATAGGCATCTCTATCTTTAAGTTAGGAATATTTTCTTCTATGATTTTTTTTTAAAACATTTTCTGGGCTTTTGAGCTGAGTTTCTTCTCCTTCCTCTGTACCTATAGTTCTCAGGTTTGATCATGTGTCCTAGATTCATAGTGTGTCACAGTTCCTGTATGTTTTATGTCAGGAGGTTTTCTTGTTTGTTTTGTTTGGATTTAACATTTTCTTTAACGTTATTCTTTAAGAATATCCATTTCTTCTATCATATCTTGGTTTCCTTAAACTCTCCTTTCCATGTCTTCTGTTGGTAAACATTGCTCCTGTACGTCCTGTTTAAATTTCTAAAATTTTCATTTCCAGAATTCTCTTATTGAGTTTTCTTTATTGATTCCCTTTCCAGTTTTAAGGATTGAATAGTTTTATTTATATCCCTACACTTTGTGCTTTTCTGGATTTATTAAGGGGTTTATTCATTTCCTGTTTAAGGACTTCTATCATATACATAACAGTTGTTTTAATGTCTTTTTATTTGTTCTTCAACTATGTCAGAATATCCCCAGGCTGATACGGTAAGGTAGTTGGGCTCTAGTGGAGATATATTGCCCTGGCTATTATTGATTGTCTTCTTGTGCAAGTTTCTCAGCATCAGGGTTTGAGATGATTAAAGTTCTAGGTGGTTATTCCTGTATTTGTCTTTGTTGGGTTGTGCTGCAATCCCAGACACAGCGATTACCACAAAAGGGGGTTCTCAGCGAAAAGTGAGTGCACTGCCCACCTGAACCTCCAGCTTTCACTCCTTAGACAAACAGACTCAACGGGGTGGTGTCTAAGCATTTCCTGCTTTTACAATTTCATTCCTTGGCTTATATACAAAACCAAATGGGTGCTTCCACATGAGGCTATGTAGGCCAATCACATTAAAGGTAATCTTATTACATCACATAGTACAAGTCTGGTAACATGGTAATCATGCACTGGTCATGAGCTCAGAAGTCTTGCTCACCCAATCAGCTATACCCACGATCCAGCTTCAACTCTGCTCTGGCATCTTCTGGCGGGCACCATCTTAGGTATCTCCCACAAGTTACTTTCATTTTTCCAGCCAGGAGGCATTTCTCATAAGCCTCCATTTCCCAGGTCCCCACAGGGTGGGTGTTTTGTTCCTAGGTTTTTGCTTCCTCTGTGGATTTTCAGAGAGTGTGATGGCTGTGTGTTTCCTGTTTTACCAGTCTGTTCAGCTGGTTTGTGCACAGGGTATGCCTGCTGCTGTTGGAGGTTGAGTAACTAAAATAAGTTCGGGGAAGAAAGGCTGGAGGAAGTGTTTGTAATCCCTTGGAGATGGGGTAATAGGGAAAGGGAGATCACTGCTGGTTTCCAGTTGCAGAGCTAGACTAGAGGCACTGGATCTTAGGAGAAATAGGGTACGTGTAGTTTGCTTCAGCCTACTTGTTGCTCTGAGGGGAGCAGATCTTGGGTTAGCATGGGGAGTCTGGTGTAGTTTGGGTTTGGAACAAAGCAACAAGTGGAAGAAGGAAAGTTAAGAGTGGTTGGTTTTAATAAATAGAAGTTAAAAATATTAAATTTTTACAGATTAAAAAAAAATGGATGGTTTGTAGGATCCATAGGAGATGTGGGCAGGGGAGAGGAAGACTGCAGCTGATATTCTGCTGTATCTCAGTGATAGGGTGAAGCCTGGGAGATTGTGTCTGCAGGAATAGAGAGAAGAGGACTGCAGGAATTCTACATGGTTTTCTGGAAGGTATGGCTTGTGACACAAATACTTTTCAGTTTTGAAGTTTCATGAAAAACATGTGTGGAAATTAATTAGTTAAGTATTTCCAAAGTGTTTCAAGAGTAGAATTTTAAATTCTCTAATATTTGCAAAATGGTTGTAGCTGGAAAATGAAAGGGAGCAGGAGACTCTTTCTTATAGATCATACATACGTTTCTGTATATGTTGGCTTTGATATAGCAATAAAGGCTTTAACTTAGGAATGCTTTCACTAACTGGCTTTAAGAGAACACATTGGTGACCTTAAAATGTTGTCCAAATGGTTAGGTCATTTATGTCAAAGTCATGCAAATATTATAAACCAATGTTTGGAATTCAAGCCAAATCTGTGTGATTCTGGGAACATGCTTTGACTAGTCTACAATGAATATGTGATTAAAATTACAATTACTAAATGAAGAAGAATTGAGACCAATAAGCCAAGATGAGTAATGCTCTCTCAAAAGTTGAAAGGCTGGACAATTTAAGACTCGGAGTAATTTTTCTCATTGGTGAATTTTGTAGGGTCCTTCTCACTTTGGGTTTGACATGGCTGAACTGGTAGTCCAGATGTGATAAAGACAGGAAATGGAGAAAGCAGTGAAAGCAAGTCAATAAGTAGCTTTTTCCATGGCCTGTGTTTCAGTTTCTGCTTCCAAATTTCTGTCTTGAGTTTCTGCCCCTTTTTCCTTTGGTGATGGACTATGAAGTACAACTTTACCTTGAAAAAAAGTATTTCAACAACAAATTGCTTTAGTATCATGGTATTTTATCACAGATTATAATCTAATTATAAAATTATGCCCTCTTTTTTCCTCCCTATAAAAACATTCTCTTACCCCTCTCCACTCTCTTTCACACTCACAATCTCTCCTTTCATGTAGGAAGATTGTTAAATTTCAATATATCCTTTGCTATAAATCAAAAACCAAAGACATGTAATGCTGTTGTATTGTGTATATTAAAGTAGGGAACTGTAAGGTAATTTGTGGATTAGTCACGGGAGAACAGTTTACCCTCTCCCAAGCAAATAATTATTTCCTAGGCCTGGAGGTTAGTTGTTTGACCTAATTATATATTTTTTAATTATGCAAGTGCTTTCTGTACTTCTCTCCAATCATAAATCATTTTAGCTATAATAGAAATGTTGGATTTGCTCCAAATTTTAAGATTATAACATAAGGGAACTAAAGAATATAGAAAAAAACCTCTGTGTTTATATATCAAGCATTCTATGTATCCTATCAAACTAATAAGAATATACCCAGAAGATATCATCAACATAATACTTGAAATTCTAGCCTGAGCAATAAGACAACTAAAGAAAATCAAGGGGATACAGATAGGAAAGGAAGAAGTTAAAGTGTCCCTATTCATAGATGATATAATAATTCAAATAAGTGATCCCAAAATTTCCACCAGAGAGCTCCTACCACTGATAAACACCTTCAGCAATGTGGCTGGATACAAAATTAATTCTAAAAAAAATCAATAGCTCTTCTTTACACAAAGATAAATGGGCCAAGAAAGAAATTAGGGAAAGAACACCCTTCACAATAGCCACAAATAAAGTAAAATACTTCGGGGTAACTCTGACCAAGCAAGTGAAAGACTTGTACAACAAGAATTTCAAGTCTCTGAAGAAAGAAAGTGAGAAAGATAAATGAAGATGGAAAGCTCTTTCATGCTCATAGATAAGTAGAATCCACATTAAAAAAAATTGCCATTCTACCAAAAGCAATATACAGGTTTAATGTAATTCCTATAAAAATATCAACACAATTCCTTACAGACCTTGAAAGAACAAATTCTAAACTTCATATGGAAAAACAAAAAATTCAGAATAGCTAAAACAATCCAGTACAATAAATGAACATCTGGAGGTATCATCATACCTGATTTCAAGCTGTATTACAGAGCAATAGTAACAAAAACAGCATGGTACTAGCATATAAACAGACCGATTGAATTGAATTGAAGACTCAGAAATAAACCCACACACATATGGTCACTTTAAGCCAAAACTGTACAATGGAAAAAGGAAGGCATGTTCAATATATGGTGCTTCTCTAACTGGATGTCAATATGTAGAAGAATGAAAATAGACCCATATTTATCACCTGCCAAGAAACTCCAGACCAACTGGATCAAAGACCTCAGCATAAAACTGGACACAATAAATGTAATAGAAGAGAAAGTAGAGAAAAGCCTTGAACTGATTTAGCACAGGTGATAATTTTCTGAAGAGAACACAAGTAACTTAGACTCTAAGACCAATAATCAATCATGGGACCTTGGATATTGAAAAGCTTCTGTAAGTCCAAGGGCACTGACATTAAAATAAAAAAGACAACCTACAGATTTGGAGAAGATCTTTACCAACCTCACATCTGACAAAATGTTAATATCCAAAATCCATAAAGAACTCAAGAAAATAAATACCAACATACCAAATAATCCAATCAAAAAATGGGATATGGGGCTAAACTGAGAATTCACAAAAGAGAAATCTCTAATGGTCAAGAGGAACTTGAAGAAATGGTGAAGATTCTAGTCATCAGAGAAATACAAATCAAAATAATCCTGAGATTTCATCTCACACCCATCAGAATGGCAAAGATTAAAAACTCAAAAGATAGCACAGGCTGATGAAAATATGAAGAAAGAGGGAGCACTCCTCCATTGATGGTGGGAGTGCATATTTGTACAACCACGTAGGAAATCAATCTTGTGATATCTCAGAAAATTGGAATTATTTCTACCTCAGGATCCAGCTATTCCATTCCTTGGCATATACTCAAAGGATTCTTCACCCTACCACAAGGACATCAGCTCAAATATGTTCGTAACATCTTTATTCATAATAGCCAGAAACTGGAACCAACCCAAATATCCTTCAACTAAAGAATGAATTTTTTTAAAAATGGTACATTGACACAATGGAATATTACTCAGCTATCAGAAACAAGGAAATCATGAAATTTGCAACCAAATGGATGGAACTAGGAATGCTCATCCTGAGTGATCTAACCCAGACCCAAAAAGATACACATGGTATATACTTACCTATAACTGGATATTAGCCACATAGTACATGATAACAATCCTATAACCCACAGACACAAACAAACAGGAACGTTGCATAACTATCCTATGAGAACTCCACCCAGGAGTGGATTGAAACAGATGCTGAGACACACAAGTAAACGTTAGGTGGAGCTCTTGCAGTCATGCATGTGAGAGGGAGGAGGAATAGAGAGACCTGGAGGGGATAAGAACACCACATGAATATCAACAGAATCAAACAATCTAGGCCCCTACAGGCTTACAGAAACTAAAACACTAAAAAAAAAAAAAAAAAAAAAAACCAAACAAAGAAAAGAAAAGCATATATAGATTTGATGGGGTAGTGTTAAACATTCTAAATGTTAATTGGTCCTGTTTGCTGTCTGTTGCATTATCTCTGATTGGTGAAATAAATACTGAGGCCTGAGATTGGGCAAAGACAGAGAAAGGTAGGACTCCCTGAGATTAGAACAGGAAGCCTGCACTTTAGACAGAGGATTCATGCATTCCAGCCAGAAACAGACAATGAGTACACACCATGGGGTAGATTAAAGAAGATCCTTCCATGTGGCTTGGAACATTGGCTTAGTCAGGAGAATAATAGTACAAAGGTGTCGCGTCCCTCTCGACCAGCAAGAATGACGCAACTCGCAAAAGCTCTTCTCCTGCAGTTTATTCAGGTCCCTTGAAAACAGTCTTCCGAATGGGGGCCGGGCAGACCCAACCCACAGGCTAAATACTAAATGAACGGCAGCCAATCAAGTAAAGCCACATGGTGCTATCTTAGAGGCCCACGTATAGCCAATCAAGTAAAGCCACATGGTGCTATCTTAGAGGCCCACGTATAGCCAATCAAGTAAAGCCACATCAGCGGTCTTAGCCAAATATGGACTTGTTTACCACCGAGAGCGCTCACCGTCGGGCTGGTGGAAGGCGGAGACCAGCGCCATTTTTAAGGCGCGGCACGTCGCAGCTCTCTACAGTTCCTCCTTTTTTTTATTTTTTCTAAAGTTGGTAGAAGTCCCTGGAAAGGTTTCGTAATCCCCCCTATCTGGGGATCTCACGGTGGGCCTGAGCCTGTAGGAGGGCGGTGCTCAAACTCTTACCCGTCTCTGGGTCAGCCTCCCCACTCGGGACTGCCCTGTCTTAGGTGGCCGAGACTTACCCGTCAACTCCGTCACTGACTTACCAGACCCTAATATCCGTGGAACGAATTCCTCAGTGGGCAGGGACTATGCTCAGTGAAGATTTACTTCACGGCAGCAAGCCATGCCTGAGGGGACTGGCCCGCCTCAATGGCGACAAGGGCTTGTATAATCATGGCTGCATTACGCTTTTGTGTGGCTCTCATTTTGTAGATGCACCATAGGCAAACCAGAGAGGCTAGTATCATTAGTATCGCCAAAGAGCCTACACCCGCCCACTCCTTAAGATGATCCATAGCCGTCCTTATCCAGGAAGTCAAGCCAGTAGCCAGGCTCAGATCCACACGAGTGGAGTTGATGTGGACAATTGTTGCTCTCAGCTCTCTCATCAAATTTTCAAATTCAGCCGACCAATCCTGTAAGAGGAACTTTGACAATTGTCTAGACAAATTAGTAGCTTTTGTATAATTTTGATATTGTACGGAAGTAACACACAAACCTTGCATTTTCCACTCACACCCTAATTGTGCTAGTTGCCAAAGAGAATCAATCTGTTCTTGTATTAAATCTATACGTTGATTAACTATCATAAGACCTCCTTTGAGATGAGAATTCATAGAGGTCTGAGTATCCAATGCCTGTGCCACAGTGGCTGAGATGTTATTCAGGGCATTGGCAGTCTGTATAGAACTAGACAAGGCAATAGCTGATGCAGTAGCTCCCACAGCAGCAACAGTGATAGCAGTAACAATAGCTGCAGTGAAGCCAAAATCTCCTTTAAATCTGAATAGCATCATGGTATTAGGAGCCTCTACAGGAACTGGTACATATCGAGGCATTCTAGTCACCACAGCCACAGGAAAGGCTGTGGCATTCCAACATAGGGCATAAAAACATGTACCTGGAGTGCATACTAACTTTTCTTCACCTAAGGATGCACTCCCATTACTTACAATCCACAGAAAAGGAGGCCAGAGACATACTGGCGAAGCTGAAAAGCTCTTGTTGCGATAAGAATGAAACAAAGAATTACAAGTACCAGAGCCACTACCGCTAGAGAAATCCAATTTGGTAGCGGACCCTAGGGAAAAATTACCTCTTTGATAAATTCCTCCCCCAAGCATAATGACAGGTCCCAAGTCCATGCAACTTCCACTTACTCCACACAAAAGCCACAAATCAAAAGGATTGGTGGCAGTCTGCTGAGGATCCCTAGTAGATATATCAAGCATTCCTGTACAAGACTTATTCACTACATTACTAATCATGGGGCTAAAGGAAAAATAATCTTGTTGAACCCAAACTGCTCTGCGCTCCTGACATCCAGTCCAGGGAAAAGGTCCTTCCTCTCCTGTGGATCCTCTACAAAAAGGTGCCCAGCGTGGCTGTCTGGGGGGGGTCCCGGTCAGAGACTCGTGTGGGCCACCATCCTTCAAGGCGAGAACCATTGCCTGAAAACAAACCACCACTCCTACCCCCAAACCTCAGTTGTGGTAAAAAATCTGCTGACTGCTGAGACAATTTAATGCATTTTGTATCATCTGACCTATTGAAGCTCATTAAAAAGCACAAACTACCCTTCAAGCTGACATTTCTATTATCCTCTATAGGGCTTCTCTGATCATCAAAGGGAAGGTAGGGTAAGCCTAAGCTTCTATTACTGCTAAATAAGCGTGGAAACACAGTTGCATCATGTCTGACCGGCATCGGCTTTGGGAATATCGACAGGATCCCCCATCTCGGCTCGGTCATTCCTGACATACTTACTACTACTATCACCAGAATCCTTAGGAGGGTCTTCATGACGAATCTTCCTCACAAGGCGTTCAGGCACCCACACTGGATCTTGTTGATCCTGAGGAAAAACACAAACAGACCCTCGCCCATGTTAGCACGGGGTCAGGCCCCCGCCAAAAGCCTGTCAGAATGTCCTTCCATTTCACCATGCTTTTAGGTGAACCATGGGAATCCTGATGTCTGTCCGCTGCTGAGCTGCCTTGAGCATCCAAATTGAAAAAATTTAGAGTAAATAAAGGCTAAAGACATTCTCTTCTTGGGGGTACGGCCTTGATTACAGAAGGAGACAAAGGACTGAGCCGTATAGGCTGGTCCATTGTCCGTTTTCAGCTGCTGTGGTTTTCCCCATGCAGCCCAGGCTTCTAAGCAATGTCCTATGACATTGCGAGCCTTTTCTCCACTCATAGGTGTAGCATGTATGATACCTGAGAAGGTATCCACAGATACATGAATGTATTTTAAGGTTCCAAACTCTGAAATGTGGGTAACGTCCATTTGCCAGATTTTGAGTGGCAACAACCCTCTAGGGTTCACTCCCATACTGAGAGGATGATGATGAATCACACAGTGAGGACAGTCTAAAACTATTTGTCTAGCATCTGCTCTAGACAAATGGAATTTCTGCTGTAGAGTTTTTGCATTTACATGAAATAATTGGTGAAACTGTCTAGCTTGGTCCAGGAATGAGCTCCAAAAAATGCATTCCATCCTGGTCCATTGATCAACTTTATCATTACCTTCACTTAATGGTCTAGGTAATCCTGTATGTGCTCTGATATGTTGAATATAAAAACACCTTTTTCTCTGCCAGATTAAAACTTGTAACTCTTGTAATAAGGCACATACTGTACTACTATTCTTAATAGGACCTGCTAATTCTAATACTTTCACTGCATTGACCACATAAACTGAATCTGAAATCAAGTTGAATGCAAATTGACATCTTTTAAACACCTCAATTACTATTTTCAATTCTACTATTTGGGGGGAGCCCGGTTGAAATTGACATAACACGGGCTCTTGTCTTTCTATCAAATAGGCTCCACAGCCTGTCTTTGAGCCGTCAGTAAACACATTTGGTGACCCTTGAAGTGGTACTGCTGAAGTAACCTTAGGGAATATCACTGGGTGCTCCTTAAAAAATGATAGCAATGGATGTTTAGGGTAGTGGTTATCAATTACTCCTTCAAAGCTACATTGCAATATTGCCCAGTCATCTACAGTGCCACACAAAATCTTAATTTGATAACTGGAATAGGGTACTATTATACTGGCAGGAGCAACTCCAAAAGACTGCAAGCATTGTTGGATACCATTCAAGGCTAAAGCAGCAAGTGCAGTGGGATAATGTTCTATTCTGTTCTTACTTGTGTCCACATCCCCGGGCAGAAAGATCTCCCTACTTTCAGGGACTGAACTGGCTGCTCTGTCTGAGTGGCTTCTGGATATGGAGGAGGAGTTGAAGATGCCATGGCAATGGCTTTGTTTACACCAGCTGCCGCCAGCGTGGCTGAAGGCACTGTAGCAATGACTCCACCCACTCCGACTGCCGCTGACGTGTCAGGCGCCATGGCAACAGCTCCACCCACACCGACTGCAGCAGCAGCTCCTCCCACACTGACTGCCGCCTGCATGTCCTTCTCTTTTACTTTTTTCTTTTCCTTTTTTCTTATAACAGTCCTCTCCAACTGTTCTAGTAGAGCGTGTAGCTCTCCTTCAGAATCTGTGCTCTCTGAGTCCTCAAAATCTCTAAAATCTCTAAAATCTGTGAGATCGGGATAGAGAGGAACTTTCTTTCTGCCTCCCTTTTCACTGTCTGCCTGCTCAAATCTTTCACCTTTGTCACTGTATACTTGCTCAGATCTTTCCCCTTGCAGCAGTTCCAAGGCTGACTCTCCCTCCCTAATTGCATTACAACATCTCTGATCTTCTAAACAACTCCTCACCATTTTCCAAATCGGTCTTACTCCATGCTTCAGAGTCCCTTGCTCCCAAGCAAAATCCAAGTCCCTGCCTAATTTGTCCCAGCAGGATACCGTAAGATTCCCGGACACCGCAAACCACGGAGCCACGGAATCACATTCATTCAAAAATCTTTCTAGGGTAGACTTCTTAATCTTCAAATTCCTAGCTAAAAGTAGCTCCTGAAGAGCCAGAAAAATTGGGTGTGACTCAGACAACCCCATGTTTAAAAATTTACTTTCAGTTTGTAGCTTCCCCACGAAACTGTATCTTTTGTTCGCTATCTCTGCAAAACTTCACCGTACGTTCACTATCTCCGCGAAACTTCACCGTACGTTCGCTATCTCCGCGAAACTTTACCTTGTGTTCGCTATCTCCGTGAAACCTTATTGTCCTGATTTATCCCAGGAACTTACCAACGCGTTGCCCCTGACTGCAGGAGTTCTGAGTCTTTTCTGGGTCCCCGTACGGGCCACCACTTGTCGCGTCCCTCTCGACCGGCAAGAATGACGCAACTCGCAAAAGCTCTTCTCCTGCAGTTTATTCAGGTCCCTTGAAAACAGTCTTCCGAATGGGGGCCGGGCAGACCCAACCCACAGGCTAAATACTAAATGAACAGCCAATCAAGTAAAGCCACATGGTGCTATCTTAGAGGCCCACGTATAGCCAATCAAGTAAAGCCACATCAGCGGTCTTAGCCAAATATGGACTTGTTTACCACCGAGAGCGCTCACCGTCGGGCTGGTGGAAGGCGGAAACCAGCGCCATATTTAAGGCGCGGCACGTCGCAGCTCTCTACACAAAGGGACATATGTATATATGGGGTTATATTTGGGTAATAGAGTTATGAGCTAGCTAAGATGGGCTAGGATTGCACAACCCAGGCCTAGGCTTGTTAAGATCCACATGGTGTCTGTGTTCTCAATTATAATGGTTGAATAAGGATTAACTGCCATGAACCAGTTAATCATAATATAAATATTGTTAAACAATTTAATTGATCAATTCTACAAATGGTGCCCAACGTAATTTAATTAATATTGTTTTACAGAGACTTGACCTAGGTCTCCTACATATATATAGGTGATAGGCAACTTTGTCTTCATACAGATCACTTAGCAAGTAGAACAGGATCAGTCTCTGTCATGGATTCTGTTAACTGTTAGTGAAACACCTTACTCTAGCTGGGCTGCCATGTGGGGCCCCAGTGCAAGAGGAAGCTCTTAGCAATCAAGTGACTGATGAACTGGTAGGCTTGATATGAGGTGGGTTCCCCTCATCTGAGGAAAAGAAGAGGGAGAAAGTGAAGAGGGTGGGAGGGTGGGACCATGAGGAGAGGAGTGATGGGGCTGTGATCAAGATATAACTTGAATAAATAAATTGTTAAAAATCTAACCAAAAAGTATGAAATCACCTAAGGTTGAGCATCAGGTATAAAGATTACCTAATTCTGGTATTGAAGCATATTTCAAAACAAAGGACCTATATGGTTTGTGTGATACTTCTTTTCTGTATACTGCTATGTTTTGCTGTTTGGTATTTTCTTTTCCTTAGGGTCTCTTTTTTGCCTTGGGAGTTTGATTTTTTTCTTTTATTTAAATTTTATTTTTCCTGAAATTTATTCATTGTACATTGTATTGTATTAAGTAAAGAGAGCAACATTCAAGTAGAGGTATAATAGAGCTTGTCTCCTATACATACCTACTGTCATCTTCTCAACCATCCTGCCTTGGTTCTCTAGATGACATTTTTTTTTTTTACTTTCACATCACACATGTTCATGATTTTATTCATTTATGTTACTTATATAAAATCTAGTAACCAGAAAGGAATAATATTGTTGGTTTTCTCAGGGTGGTTTAGTATCTAATATGACTATCTCCAGTTGCATTCATTTTCCTGGAGTTTGATTTTCTTATATGATATTAATTATCTTACTTTGAATACCACCTGGTGGATCTGATATTCAAACATCCTCTCCCTGTGTGTAATGTCAAACCTGGGCAGAGTGATGAAAGGGAAATTTTTGCATATTTGGTCATTTATATAGCAGGTCAGGAATAAGTCTTTGGAGATTATGTATTAAGAAAAAATGCCAGAACTATGTAATTTTTGTATTTCCAAACTAACTTCTATCTTTTCTCAGAGAAATTCTGTGAGATTCAACACATTTTCTTTTCTCCTAAGTTAGCTAACAGTAGCCTTTTGGCCTGCAACTGAAGATCATCATTCATATTGTAATTAGTTTCAGAAATTGTTTCCATGTAAAAGATTCTAGCGAAATCTATTTTGCTTGCAAATAATCCACAAGGAAGATGTAACTAAGAGCATCACAGCTCATCACTCAAGTGCTAGAGCTGGAATCTAAAAACTCTTTACCCATTGATGATAGAAGTAATTACACTATTTGCTTTTGATCATCTGAACAAAGGGTGCCTTCCAAGCATGGCTCTGTGGAAAGAGTTGGTGGCTGTCAGTTAAAAATGAGGCAATAAAAATCAGGGAGTCTTGAGGAAAAGTTAGGGGAAGGTTTGAGGATGCTGGAGGGATCAAGGGCACCACAAGAAGACACATAGCCAATTAACTTGGACACAAGGGTGCTCAAAGAGACTGAACCACCAAGGAAAGAGTTTGCAAGGACTGGTCCTAGTCCCATTACATATATGAAGCTGACAGCTGCTTGGTCCTCAAATGTATTCCTTCAACAATTGGAACAGGGCCTATCCTAGACTTAGATGACGTTGCCTTCCTGTGGAGCTCATTTTCATAGGAAAGCTGCCTTAGCTTGTCTTAATGGGAGAGGAGGCACATAGTCCTGATGTGCCAGAGTAGGTTGGTATTGGGTAGGGACAGAGGATTTGGGGAAAGTGGGTGGGAGGGTAGGACTTAGAATAGGGGAATGAGGGGGATGGGGATTGGAATGTAAAATAAACCAAAAAAAATTAATCAGGCAATAAAAAAGCTTTATTTTAAAGATATTACCTAATGTGTAAAAAAGCAAATGTAGCCCGATTTCCTATGTGCTTACCCTAAAATAAATCTAAAATATCCAAAATTTATAGTCTCTGATGAGTTAATTTTCATTATTAGTTGATGGAGTAATATTCCCAACAAAAAACTATGATATGATGTTATTGACCCATCACTAATATTCTTAGCTTTGTTTGGTCATCTTTGGTTCTTTCTTTCTGTGTTTGTTTTTGGCACAGGTTCTGAATATGTTGTCATGTTAGCCTTACCCACATTGCAACCTTCTTGTTGCATTCTTTGAGGTACTGGAATATCAGGTGAGCTCAATCCTGCTTAGTTACTTAAGTATTATTTTATAGTTTGTGTGTTTGCCATAGACACTTCCTCAAATAAACTTTGGCTGAGTGAAAGGCTCAGGGTTCTTAGAACTCTAATGCATTTAAAGTGATTTTCCACTTCAAGTCCTTGCTTCAAGAATGGTCACACCTTAGCCTATCAAAACCAGTCATCCTTGATCTGGGGTCCATGGAGTACCTAATGTTTTGTTTTGTCATTCTACTCCTTTAAGTGGTCTTACTAACTGTTTTGGAGATGGACAACTGGAATAGAGAAGTTAATTCAAATAATCAAAGTTGAAAGTACTTTTAGGTAAATAGATCATAAATATGTTCAAGTAGAAAAACATCATAATTCTATTGCCTTCTAAATTTGTGATGCGAATTATATTTTCCCTGAATTCAGAGACATTTGCCAGACATCCTTGAAATTTCTACTTGAGTATAAGACAAACATCTTAACATTATTATGTCAAAAGAGGATTTTTCTGAACATGGTAGATTTTATTTCCAAAATCATATTTTGTGGTCTACACCATACAAACAAAATCAAGTAGCACTGAATACTCTTCATTATGGATATCTTTGTTCCTTTCCCCTTGATTCTGGAGAAATCTATGTGGCAGTTAGTAGGTCATATGACTTCTGCTTTGCTCTCTTTTGATAGGCAAGCAGTTGGGATTCATTTATGATCTCATCTCCCCACTATAGTCTACTCCAGTTGTTACAGTAAATCAGTTTTTTGTATAATTTGCAATGTATCTGTAGCAAGTAAAATGCTATCTCACATGCATCTTAGATGTGCTCATAGTGATGCAATTCTTTTACTTATGGAACCTAATGAGGAATTGATACTCCTCACCAAATATAAAACTCTTTTGCTCCTTAACTTACCTGTTGCATCTGTTTCACTCAAGTATTGCAAGGTATTTTAATTTTCTTTAGTTATACCTTTCCTTTCAACTTATATTAAATTGTATGGTTAGGATCCTGAGAAGAAAATTATTATGTACTTAATTTAATAAGAGTATAAGCACATGATAAAATTAAAGAGGAAGAGAAATGACATTGTATGGCATTGAAGTCTAGCCAGAGACACAGCTTTAGAAAACTGACCATCATCAGATCTCATAGGTTCTGAGGTCAGATATTTGTTAGATGTATGTATTAACTCTTACATTTCTCCAGCAAAGTCTATAAAAAGTATTTATAGAAAGAAGTTTATATGTAAGATCCTTTTTATGTTGGGCTGCTGCTGTTTTCCAAAGAAGCCTTATGAAGAAGACCATAAATACTAGTGTTCATGACTAACGCCATGGTTTCTGCAGTACAGTTGCACTTGGGAATGACTGATTCAAAATGAAAGGAAGGTTCAACACGAAAGGAAGGTAAATGGACCTGCAATGGTACCTCATTAAATTATCAACTATTATTTTGCACATTATATCCTTCCTGATGTCTATTTTCCTCAAATTTTCAGTAATATCATTTAAAGAGAATATAGTGAATTCACCTACAAGAAATATCAAAGAGATAGTACCCAATGTTAACTCAACCAATAACCTGAAAGCCAAACCCTGACTGTGTTCAATAGTTCTAACCTATTTTATTATATAAGCGCTCTCCTGTATTTATGAAGCACTGAAAAACGTGTATTAACCTGATTCACAAACTGCACAGCTACTCTAATTTCGGCATTTTTCAAAAGAGCTGTGTCCAATTAATTCTGCTGAGCCGTATTTATGAGGGTGTTGTGATATCACTGTAACACGCTCTCATTTGACATTTATTTGTTTTGTTGTTGCTGCTGCTGCTGTTAATTTTTGGAGACAGGGCTTTTCTGTGTAGCCATGACATTTATTTATGCAACATTTACACCAGTTGTCACTCATATTCCTTCTTATGGAATGCAGTCCCTTTAAAATTCTATTAAAATACTTTCTTCAATATAGCTCTTACCTTAGATTTTCCTATGAAAATTCATGTATACATTCATACACCCATGGATATAATATTGGGCCCTGGAGATCCGATTTGAATATTGACCTGAGTTTGCATGAGGTATATTTTTATGCTATTCTTATCATCTTTCATTACTTTTCCTATTTTTTGAAATGATATATTTATATTAAATTTTAAGAAGATGTTTTGAAGAACTAAATGTTATGCTGGACATGAAATTTTGTTTCTTATATTGCATGTTTAAATGGATAGAAGTAATTTAATTAAGGATAATTAAATAAATACATTAATATAAAGGAGATAAAATGTGTACAAAAAAGATGAAATGTAAATTATATTTTTCTCATTATTAGAATTGAGAAAATTTTGGAGTGTCAACATAGTTAATTCACTTAAATTAACTGACTTTAAATGCCCTAATATCTAAATTGTCTATTAATTCCATTTTCTATCCTGAAAATAATTCATATACCATTTAAGAAAAATGTGAACATGTTTCAATGAATTGAATAATGTCAAAATCCGTTGTTTCCTACATACCAAACATTCTCCAACTTATAACACAATGCAAACAACAACAAAGCATGGCACTCCATGAAAATTGTGAATTGTCTCATTCTTTCATACCTATGTTTAGAATTGTCATTTCTCTACAAAGTAATTTATTGCCAATAAGAGAGTAGCAATCTGCAGAGGAACCCAGGGGTATGTATGATTTTACCACTGAAATGTGTTCATCACCTGAATCTGGTTGTAATGTAAGTTCAGGTGCTTGTATCATATATAACCATGGTTTCTGTGTATAAACTGTGCTTTTAAATGATGGTAAATCTCACCATAGTTTATTTATAGCATTCCAAGTTAAAAGACCCTAGAGAAAAAAGAAAAACAGAATGGGCAACAGGGAATAAATGCCAGAATTGTATACAGAGTTTTATGGGAACTTAACTTTTCTGAGACAAAACGGATTATATCTCCCAACTGGTCTTTTTTTTTTTTTTTAAATAAAAATTCCAGTGTTATTCAGGAAGAGGAAAACTTAGCTTTGTTTAGCATACAACAGTGTAAATATCTAATTTCAAGCCTTGGATATATGAGTTAAAGAGGGAGATCATATTTGATTTTTTAAATTATTTGCTGAAATTATAAGTTCATGAGATTGAATCCTTTAGATAAGGATATTTATTCACTATGATAAAATAAATGTCTTTAATTGTGTCTGCTTATTCCAGTAAACAAATATTTAAAGGAGTATCATGAACTAAATTTTCTGCACAGTTATTTTGTACTTTGCCATAAAGACAAGTATATTGCTGGGGAATTGCATAAACACATTTCTGTTTCTACTCTTACCTTTCACACTGTAATGATTTCATAAAGATTTTGTTTCTTCTGTTTACAATGAAAACAACACCAATTGTCAGGGTTTTTGTTTTAGATTGTACACAAACTAATAGATTAAAACATGATATATTCAAGCATATGTATAATTATATTTTGATCTCATTCATAAAGCTTTAGATCTGAGAGAAAAGAATTTGTCTAACATAAAGCAATAGATTCCATTCTCATTACTACTACAATAATAATAATAACAATAATAATACCATTAATTTTGAAATTAAATCTCAATGACAAGAGAAACTGGGGACTGTCCAGACAGCCAGTTGTCTGTCATTTCTTCTTTTTGGAAGCTGCTTGCTCTGCACTTCCTGTTTATTCAGATATATTTATCCTTCTCATATCTCTGATATGGTTGAAGACTAGATAATTATAGTCTCACAGTTAAGTTTTAAGTTGTTTAGGAATTAAAAGGGTGTTCTAGGTCTAAGAAGGTGTTTTTGAGTTGATAATGAAAGTTAGGATGGAACTTGAGTTAGGTATAGAACTTTAAACTCATTGAGATAGATAGACAGATAATAGAATATTCTTATTAGTTAGCAAATACATATGGACTGGAGATTGGGAATGTGTGTCATACATTATAGTGTTCATAATTATTTCTTAATTGCTCTCATTGTTTTATATTGTATTTATTGTTATAAGAATCAGAGCCTTTTATTAGACATAAGGGGGAAATGGTGGGAAAAAAAGATACAATGATTCTCAACTTCATATGGAAAAACAAACACCCATAATAGCTAAATCAATTCTATACAATAAAAGAATATCTGGAGGTATCATCATTTCTGATTTCAAGCTATACTACAGAGCAATAGTAATAAAAACAGTATGGTACAGTATGGTACTTGCATAGAAACAGAACAATTGATAAATGGAATTGAATCAAAGACCCACAAATAAAACCCACATACCTATAGCCACTTAATTTTTTGACAAAGAGGCCAAACTCTACAATGGAAAAAGGAAAGTATCTTCAACAAATGGTGCTGTTATAACTGTATACAAACATATAGAAGATGCAAATAGAACCATATTTATCACCTTGCACAAAACTTAAGTCTAAGTGGATAAAAGACCCTAACATATAAAACCAGACACACTAAATCTAGTAGAAGAGAAAGTGGAGAAAAGCTTCAACCTCATTGGCACAGGTGACAACTTTCTGAACACCAATAGCTCAGCCTCTAAGACCAAAAAACCCCACTTCTGACAAACGGCTAATATACAAAATATATAAAGAACTCAAGAAATTAAACATCAAAAAACAAATAATCCAATCAAAAAATCAAGTGCAGAATTAAACCGCTATGGAAATCAGTCTGGTGATATCTTAGAAAACTTGGAATAGCTCTACCACAAAAACCAGTGTAACCGAACTTTTAAGTTATTATTTAACACTTATTTATTTATTACTAAATTCACTTATAACTAACGCCAACAATTTCTTAACTATTAATCCTATAAATTCCTACAACCC
>CAJQZJ010034276.1:1771731-1810336 GCA_907164525.1 Lophiomys imhausi | reverse complement strand
TAGTAAATAAATAAGTGTTAAATAATAACTTAAAAGTTCGGTTACAAACCAGCCATACCACTCCTGAGCATACATCCAAAATATTCCTCACCAAACTATGAGGACATCTCAACTGTGTTTATAGCAGCTTTGTTTGTAATAGCTAAAAACAGGAAACAACCCAGAAATCCTTTAACAGAAGAATGGTTTGGAAAAAAACAAAACAAAACAAAATAACTGTGTTACACTTACAGAATGGAATACTACTCAGCTATCATAAACAAGGAAATCATGTAAATTGCTGCCACATGGATAGAACTAGAAAAAGTCATCCTGAGTGAGGTAATCCAGACCCAGAAAGATACACATGGCATGTATTCACTTATAACTGGATTTTAGCCATATAGTACAGGATAAATATCCTGCAACCAAGAGACTGAAAGGAACAGGAACATGGAATTTGATACTTTCTAGTGGGCACTTCACCCTAGTGGAATGAAGGCTCCCAGTGCAAAAGGAAGCTTTTACCCTTCATGTGAATGATGAACTGGGGTGGGGGAGTGATATATGGGGGCATCCCACCCCAGAGGAATAGGATAGGTTGGAGAGGGGGTTGAGGGTGGTCTGGTGGGATGAGGAGGGATGGAGAGAGGGAGCTCTAATAGAGATGTAACTTGAATTAATGAATGAATGTTAAAAAAATTAAAAAAAAACAAAAGAAAAAATATATGATATTTTATTATATTAAAATTGAATATCATTTATTATTTCAGGGAAGAGTAAAGACAAATTCATATGGTAGAAAAATGACCATGCAAGCGAGCCTGACAAAAGGAACTTCCTTATATCCAAAACTATAAGAACACTGACCTACAACGAACGAACTTACATTCCGGTATGATCATCTTTTCTTTTAATAATTTATTTTTTATTTCTTCAAGTTACATCTCAATCACAACCTCCTCCCTACTCCCCCCTCCAGTCCTATCCTTCCACCCTCTTCCCCCTCAACCCCCCATCCTCTAACCATTTTTTTTTTAGTTTAAGGTATTTATTTTCCCCCCAACAGCTCCCCCTTTCAGTCCAACAAATGGTTCTTTCTCTTAAAACTATAAATACAATACAAAACAACAGAGGTAATTAGACCACACTTATGAGAGTTATATGGCTTAGCATACATTTCCAATGTCCAGTCTGTATATACTTGGCACCTGATTTTAACATTCTACTGTCTAACCATCTCCATGAGTTTAAAGTTCTATATCTAACTCAGCTTTCATACTAACTTGCATCACAATTTTTAAAATATCTTCTTAGATCCAGAACACCCTCTTGATTCCTAAACAACTCAAAATTTAACTATGAGATTCTAGCTATCTATTCTTCAACCACCTCAGAGACCTGAGAGGGTTAATTATATCTGATTATATAGGAAGTGCAGGGCCTACAGCTTCCAAAACTAAGAAGTGACATACCAATGGCTGCCTGGACAGTTCCCATTTTCTCTCCATACATTACAGCATCAATCTTTAGCCATCTGGCCCCGTTTCTCTGACAGACATTGACTGTAGAGCAGGAATTATGAAGGACTTACCTACCCTGTCTTGGCAGAGCTAGGCTGTCGACTTACCTGCTTCCAAGTTTTGTACTTTTTGGACAGCATTCTGTCTACAGTTGAAGCAAGGGTTTTTTCTTGCCAAGAGAAAGGCTTATCACCAATTCAACCATCTCCCACTGGAGATTCTTCGATGCTCATCTTCTACTTGGAGTAGAATAGGGGGTGCTGTCAGGAGCTGACATGTCTCGATATCAAAAAATCTTAAGTTAAGAAAACATCTTTGAATGCCATATTCTGCAGATCTCTTGATGTTTTTGAAGATGCCCTATCTATCTCTTATATTTAGATAAGCAAATGTTGCTTGTCTCTTAGCAACTTGATTTCTGAGTAGCTTAGAAAATAACTGTGATAGATTGTCATAGTAACTAACAAAATGACATGCTTGCATGACTATTAGTTTTCATTTCTTAATTATCCTAAACAGTTTATGACGGTTCGTAACAATAGGCCAAAATTTTAAGCATTACTAAGTACAATACCTTTAAGAAGTATTGCCGTTAAATTTGTATCAATATACAAAGATCAATACCAATGTGGCCAAATATAATCTTAATTTTGTATCAATATACAAAGATCAATACCTATGTAGCCCTATACAATCTTAATTTTGCATCAATATGCAAGGGTCAATACCATTGTGGCCAAATATAATCTTAATTTTGTATCAATATACAAAGATCAATACCAATGTAGTCCAATACAATATTAATTTTACATTAATATGCAATGATCAATACCAATTTAGCCAAATACAATATTAATTTTGTATCAATATACAAAGGTATAAGGCCATATTCAATAATCTGTACTTTTTTCTTGATCTTTCCTATACTATGTCTATGTCCCATTTTTTCTCAAGTCTGTTCACTCAAACATAAGAGAGAAAGAAGGATACAAAAAAGAAAAAGAGAGAAGTCCCTGGGTCTAAACTCCAAAACCCATTTAACAAGACTATTTAACAGCTTGTAGTCTCTTCCCCTAAATAACAAAATTTTCTATTATCCATCAAATAACCAAGGAGAGGGAACACCCTCCCCACCTTCTGGGGATTGGATTTTGTTCTCTTAAAATGGCTTCCTGCTGATTTGGGATGTAGTAAACCTGTTTGGGGCCCAAATAAGAATGGAAAAATGGTTAAAATGTTAATAGAATTATTTGATGTTCAGTCCTTTTGTGCTCCGCTATTTAGATGTCCTAAGAAGTTCATAGACAGAAGCTGGTCTTCAGAGCTTTACTGAAGTTCTCGCTGGAGCAGTCTGTGGAGCTGAACGATCTTAGCGATTTTGAGTTTTTGTGGTTATAGACTTTTGAGGAAACAGCTATTGAGGAAGTCTGCAAGGCTGGATCATCTGGGCCACTCGTCTTCTTTGGTGTCTGATCTGTTTTCTGCTGAGGTTCCCTTTTCCAGTTATCCCTGGATTCCTTGAATGGATGCTTTAAATCTCCTGAAAGATAAGAACAGAGCCCTGCCCTAATCATAACTCTGGGACAATTACCTTTTTTTTTTTTTTTTTGAGGGAGGGTCAGGTAATATTTTTCGTGGAGCAAATTTGGTTTTATGACAATATTTAAAGTATTACCTTTCAATCTGGATTAAAGAAGAAATTATTTTGATATGTTGGAGCTAAACAAACCTTTAGTGTATATATTTTGAGATCTCAAAGGACAATTTGTTTGAATTTCAGCATGCCTTTTGTAAGTAGCTTTTAAACTTAAATCCTTCCAAATCCTATGTGCCTGTCTTTGCAATCTAAGTATTGGGATCAAAGACATGTAGTTCCCAACTGATGAGATTAAAGATGTGCTCCACTAACCCCTGGATCGAAGTTTTTCTCTATTTAGAGCTTGTTTTGTATCAGGCTGACCTTGAGCTCTGATATCTGCCGGTTTCTGTCTCTAGTGTGTTGGCATTAAGGATGTATTCTTCTTGAATGATGGGATTAAGGGTGTGTGCCATCACCACCCTGTTCCTTGTAACTCTAGAATTTATAAGACAACTAACTCTATAGTTATCCTCCTGTCTCTACTGGAGGTAAAGGCATGGGCTAACACCACGCCTTTCATGTATTTTACCTTAGCTCTAAGTTTTTCAACTCTTGGAGGTTTGTAAAACCAGATTGAACAGCTGTAACCTTTAATTTATTTACAGTGTTTTAAACCTGTTACCTGTTTTTTAATGCCAAACCGTGGAATCATCTTAAATTAAGACAAAACTCTGAATTTCTGTTTCTTATAACACTTTTTAGAAAACATTCAAGTATGATTTCTACCTGTTTCATATCTGAGTATGACAACCCCAGCATTCTAACCAGTTTTACAAACAGGAACATCTTTCTCAAGTACCTCAATATGATTCCCTTGATGTGCATTCACACAAAAAAAGGTATCATCCTTGTCTGTCAGGCTTGTAGTAAGCTAACAAACTAATGTACAAAAACTGTGTTCAGGAAACCTATCTGAGCTAATCCTATTTGCTGATCTCTTATCTCTATTGCCTGTCAGTACTTTCCCCTTTCTCACTAAACACATAGATCCTCCTTCTTTAGAAGATGATATTCTTTTTCCTATGAAGCAACAATACTCTTTAATAAAATATCATTTGTCCTTAAAACCAACAACATGGTACATTCCTAACAGCTATATAATTTGTGATATATATAGGATATATTTATCATTATATAATATGTAATGATATATATTATATATATAATGATTGAAGAACATTTTATCTAATTTTTTGCAAAACAAAAATCTTGATATTTATATGAATTAATTTAGAACAAATGTACTGATAAATGTGGAATGTTTTTTTAACCCGGGCTTCAACATTTGCATGTCTTTCTTCTGCCCTTATAGCTCTTAGGACACCTATAAAGATGTTACACATTCTTCAGGTGCATTTATGCAATTCTTTGTAAACTAACACTTTCTTAGTTTCTTACAGATGTAAATGATTATAATCTGGTAGGATGTCAGTACAGTATTGATATGAAGTTCCAAACAGGCACATATTACAATATCTTTAATAGTCTTGTGCTGTAATCCTTTGAAGTGACAGTCGGTTTAAATTTATGTGAATTATGGTGGTTTGTTTTCTTTGTTCCAGGTCAAATAAAGAAAAGTTGAAGATGGAAGAGGAAAAGACAAGAACAGATGTACAATAAGGGATGAGGAGAAACAAACATACTTCATCAAATGAAACTGTTTAACGAACAAATTAATTTTAAACTTTTTTATCTACACTGATTTTTGTTTTATTTGTAAATGGGTATGTTTAAATCATCTTTATTAGACTTTTTCTTTAGTGTTTGGTTTATTTTGAATATAGTTGATGAGAATATGTATTTTTGAGCTATGAAGCATACCTGGTAAGACAATGGGCAGAGAGAAACTGGGCATTGGAATTTGTATTTTGAAGTATTTACTTCTCTAAATTTCTAAGTAACCTCATTTATAAGAAATATATAACAATATATTTAAATATTTTGCAAACAAACCTAAAAAATTCAGATTTATTTTTACTAACCAATACTGCTGTCATGAAAATGTTCATTGTGATAGCATACTTTCTTAGCAATTAAGATGCTCTAGGATCTATCCCCAACACCATAAAACAGAAACAAAAATTGAAAACAAAATGCACTTTAAAACACTGGGTAAGGCTAGAGGTAAACTAGCAAATCAAGACAAGATTTGCTGCTCATTTTCTTCTGGTGAGTCAGAGATTTTGAACAGGAAAACTGGGCTAATCAAAGCCTCAAAGATAAAATGAGACATCAGGACAAGAATGGACAAGAGAACAAAGTGTCTTGCTCAATAGAAAACCAAAACAGGCAGAAGCTTGCTCTTTAGCTAAGACAAAGAATCAGAGCAAAGGTTTGTTGGGCATAAAATAGTAAACTGTAAAGGGCTGAAATGAAACCAAAAACTGAAAGCTGGAAAGTTGATAGTAAGTAGTTTGAATTATTGATTCATTCACAACTTCCTTTGCTTTGGGATGGAAGGGACTATCTGTATAAACTTTCTCTTATGATTAATTGTTGGGATTTTAATATGTTGCTCACATACATCTTAAAGTCACTGATCAATGCATTTTAAGTCAACTTCATGTCAAGAATTTTAGTAGAATTTCTGTCTCATATCATGAAGTTCACAACTCCATAAGTAATAATAATTATTTATATAGAAAAACTGTTTCTGGATCACTTCACCCTAGCTGGGCTGCCCTGTCAGGCCTGAGGGGAAGAGAATGCTTTTAGTTCTGATGAGACTTGAAGAACCGGGGTTAATTGATTGGATGGGATAGGGGGACAATAGTACCCCTTTTCTGAGGAGAAAGGGAACAGAGAAAGGGGGAAGGAGGTGGGAAGGTGAGACCAGGTGGAGAGGAGGAAGGGTGTAAAATGAATTAAGAAAAAGTTTTACTATTTTAGATTTTTAATTAGTGAAATATTTTTTTATCTGATGAGCTTTGAAATTGTATATGAAAATGTTTCATAGAATTTATATAAAAATTTGAAGGAGATAAACAAATTATTTCCATGTTTCTGACATCATTTCAGTTCATGAACTCAACTCTGAATTGCGAGTCTCTTCAAGCATTAGATAATAAGTAAGGTTGAAGTATGTTTACAAATGACAAGTTGAAAACATTAGAAGTGGTAATGCTTGTCACATTTTGAGAAACTACTCTTTATTTATTACTTAATTTGGATCATTATATTTACTTGCTTTAAAAATGTGCCCAAAGAGAAATAGAAATGAGGAAATGTAAAGTTAAAGGAACAATGCAGTGAAGAACGTAGTAAAGTAAATTCAGATGAATATTAATTTACATGGTTCTTCCAAGGACAATGAACATCGCCTAGGATTTTTGATAAATTTAATTTTGGCTCAGAAATCTAAGACCTGAGATTTGTGTTCCACTGTGTTCCAGTGATGATTCTGCTGGTAACTTATGGGGACTTTTGAGCCAATAAATGTTGGGAAACAATGGTTATACTATTGTAAGTACCAAAAGAAAGAAAGACATGGCTGGTGGAGGCAAGAGTATCAGAAGTTCAGGTGTAAGGAGAGTTAGATTAATATAAATTAGATATAGTGAATATCTAGGGGCTTCTGATACAGACTCTTAAAAGGGGGAATGAAGATCAGTCTGACACCTGTGAGCACTTGGCATAGAAGCATATGGACTAAAAACAAGGTTTATGTCTTACCATAGTTTTTCAGATGCTAATAGCCTTATGAAGTGGACAGAGCCAGATTAGCCTGAAGCCAGGTGAAACTAGGAGAGACCCTATTTAAGGATGATGTGGGTGGAGCCCAAGATTTCCCCTGGAAGAGATGAGGAGATGCAAGGTGGCTTGTTTCATCTGATGGAGAAAATGCATGTGGACTGAAAAGCTGACTTCAAATAGAGCTGTAAAAATACAGTCAGATCTCCCTGAGGCAGAAAGAAGCTGGTGAGCAGAGAAGGCCTCAGCAATGCAACAAAAAGCCAAGGACTAAACCCCGTGGCAGAGCTTTTTCCTAGATGGGTTCAACCAGTTTAAACATCAGTCTGAATAAAACTGTGTCCAGCCCTAAAGATTGAGGCAGAATGGCTGAGTGGCCAAAACAAATTGACCAAGTTGGTCTACAAACAGCTGAGGCTCCAGAGAGAGGAACGCCTCAATTCCCTTTTAATGTGAAGGTGTCATAATAAATTTATCCTAAAGGACCTACATCTGAGGTGTTCTTGAAGAAAGACTGTTGACCAAGTGCCTTAAAAGATGTACTCCTGAGGTGTTCCTGATGACTGAGTACCTGCCCCAGAGACTGTATCCTTCTAAAAGGTTAGGATTAGTTGTTAGATAATAGTTGTTACAGTTATTAATAGGGTTAGTTGTTAGGTAATAGAGGTTTATAGTTATTCTTAGGCCTAGTACTTAGGCAATAAGTGTTTATAGTTATTAATAAGTATATTTACTAATTAAAAGTTTCATCTTCATTCATGTCATCCTGGACTGCATAGGAAAAGGTGAGTTCAGTTTTGGATGCATGAAACCCTCTAAGAAGCAGAGAAAAAATGAAGAAGAGGAAAAAGAAGAAAAGAAAGAGGAAGGTGGAGGAGGAAAGAAAGAACTGTCAGAACTGGGGAATTTGGCTGAGTAAAATACTTGCCATCCAGCTTGAAGACCTGAGTTCTGATACCTGTACCAATGTTAAAAGATAGGTGAAGCAATGTGCAGTTTTCACGTTTGTACAGCTTGTTTTTTTTTTTTTTTTTTTTTCACACTGAACCATCTCTTCAGCCCCAGCCAACTATTTTTGGCACATAAAATATATAAAAGTTAAACTTAAGTATTCAGAAAAGGGTACCGAAATACAGCTACCCTAGTCATTTACATACCTTGATTAGTACTGTATTACACAATAGTAATGGTGGAGACCTGAGATAGAAGCTTGTCACACAGTCTGAAATACTTTTTCTTTAACCTGCCATTGAAAAATATGTTATCAATGATCTCCAACTGGCAAATGTCAATACAGCTCAATTAGTAAATATAAGATGAATGCCATGCCGACATCTGTGCTGTGGCTGTGGGCCACAAGCCATGTTGATGCACTTTGTCCACGCTGATGAAGGTGGGGTGTGGTGGGCATGCTGATCTGAGTAGCCTTGGCTGCCGCCTGAGTCCATGGTGATGTCTGGTTTCATGCTGCCACCTGTCGCAGAGGGCCATTTCTGAGTTCAAAGTCCTACTGCATTAGGGATATGTGTTGACGTCTGTGGCCCTTACCGCCGAAGGCCATGTGGATGCCTATGGTCTGTGCTGCAACCTGCTGGGACTACAGCGGGGTGCACTTTGATGTGAATGCCTTACCACCAGATTCCATGTTGATGTTCATAGTACAGGTTACCCCCTAGGGCCTTGTCTAGGTCAGCAGTCCTTGTGCAGCTGGGGTTAGTATTTCTGGTCCGTGCTATCACCAGAAACCATGAGGAAGCCCATGAGCCAAATTCCTGTTGGCTTTAAAGAACAAGGAAGGTGCTTTTGCAGTGATGCTGAGGACTCCAGATGCACAGTGGAGATAGGGAGGCATGAAACGCTTCACAGACAAACCCTGTCCCCAAAACTCCCCCCAAAATTTATTATTATTAAAATAAAGCTCTCAACAATTGAGGGCTACTGGCAGGGTTGCAAAAGGGATAGGATTCAGATCGATTTAAGGGGCAAGCCACTGAGAGTTCAACCATGCTCCAGCAGTAAGTATACAGATAACACAAATTGGACATGTTTTTGTTTGCTTATTTGTTTATTTTCTATTTTCTTAACTTTTATTTGTTTTTGTTTTTTTGGAGCAGGTAGGTCACAATGGTGGGGGGGTGGGCATGAACAGTCTGGAAAGTGATTGTGATCAGGGTGCATGATGTGAAATTCCCAAAGTCATTCCAAAATAATATTATGTTGGGAATAAATGACAGACAGTGTAGATTCTGATAATTTGCACATTTTGTTATAATACTGGGTATCTCTCTAGCCTCTCCATGGAGTGCTATTTAGTCACACGTAAAAAAAGTAAACTAAAGCTTTATCATTAAATTCCTTCAATAACTGGGTTCTCGAGGGGCCAAGATGGTGGCGATCCACACTGACGCATTTTAAACGTGGGAGAAAAGAGCCATAAAAAGCACAGAGTTATTGGACACTGTGCAAAAACTGGAGGGGCTAGACCCTCCGGGAACACTCACAGCTCCCAAGGGACTGTTAAAAGTCCCAGGGCAAGGCTCTACCCCCATCTCTCTCAGACACGGAAGCCACTAAATCCGGGACTCGGAAACTCCCATTTGGAGAGGCGCCTGGTAAGATCTACTCCAATACACAGCAGGCAGAATCAGAGCCCACATGGCGATCACTCACTAGCCTACTAGGATCCCCACACTTTAGGAAGACCTTTATTTAGGAAACTTTGCGGGCTAGTTGAACTCTTAGAAAGGCAGAAACAGGGTGCATGGCGGGTGGTCTGCAGCCACTCAAGCCGCGGAGGACCCAAGCGAGTGGGAGGCTGGCGGGCAGGGCTGAAACTCCGCACACCCACGGCAAAACAGCCAGGGAGGGAAGCTGGCTCAGGAAGGTGGGGCTGAAGCTCCTCACACCCACAGTAGAACAGCCAGGGTTTAATGTGCCCATGGCTGAGGAGTTGGGGTGGGAAACCAGCACAGGCGGGCGGGGCTGAGGGGCCACGCGTGTGGCGGAGGAGCCTAGTGGGAAATCAGAAGCCAGGGGACAATAGCTGTATTCTGGAAAACCCAGACATATTAGGTGTGGAGCCGGGCCCTGTTAGTCTCCATGATGACAAACAAAGCACACGGAATCTGTGCCTGGGCAAACAGGTCCACACCATCAGAACCATTATAGACTGATCACACAGTGTGCAACAGAGAGAAGTCTGAATTGGGCGCAGCGAAACAATCCCGTACCATTACTCACTACCTGGGAATAGGCTGCACCAGCTCACAGTGCTTCAGGCTATTAGAACCACAGTGAACCTGAGATCCCCCTGTAAGCAACAACAGATAGCAAAGCAATTCGACTCCTACACCAAAGCATCCCCTGTGGATCCAAGCCCAGAAAATGACGAAAATAGACAGCTAAACACATCCAAAGGTCCAAGAAAAAATAGAAATCAAGGAAATATGACTCCAACAAAGCAGAATTATCCTAGCTCATCCAATTCGGATGACATCACACCAACAGAAACACATGAAAACGATGACAATCCTGCATTATGGAAAGTGATAGAGTCCCTTCAAGAAGAACTTAAATATATGAAGGAATTCAAAGAAGCCACAATTTTACAAGTCAAAACAACAAACAGCACCATTAAAGAGCTCCAAGGCAAAGTGACCCAGCTTGAACAGGAAAAGAACAAAGCAATTAAAGATTTCCAGACAAAAAGAAGCAAACTGCAGAAGGAAATGTACAGAACAAGCAATACCATACAAGACATGAAAATAGAAATAGAAACAATAAAGAAAACACAGTCAGAGTTAAAAGAGTAAGTGGAGAATCAAGGGAAGAGAGCAGGAACTATGGATGTGAGTATCAAAAATAGGATGCAAGAGATGGAAGACAGTATCTCAGGCATGGAAGATTCAATGGAAGAAATCAGTACAACATCAAAAGAAAATGAGAAGGCTAAAAAATCTCTCACCCACAACATCCAAGAAATCAAAGACTCAATGAAAAGACGGAACCTAAGAATTATAGGCATAGAGGAAAGAGAAGAGTCCCGACTTCAAGGTCCAGGAAATATCTTCCAAAAATCATAGAAGAAAACTTTCCAAACCTGAAAAAAGAGATGCCAATAAAAATCCAAGAGGCTTACAGAACACCGAACAGATTAGATCAGAAAAGAAACTCCTCTCGCCACATAATAATTGAAACACCAAATGTACAGAACAAAGAAAGAATATTAAAAGCTGTAAGAGAAAAAGGTCAAGTCACATACAATGGCAGACCCATCAGAATTACACCTGACTTCTCAGAAACTTTAAAAGCTAGAAGGGCCTGGACAGATATCCTACAAGTCCTGAGAGAACATAGGTGCCCAGCCAGACTACTAAACCCAGCAAAATCTCTATCAACATAGATGGAGAAAACAAGATATTCCACGACAAAATCAAATTTAAACAATATCTACCCACAAACCCAGCCCTACAGAAAATCCTAGAAAGAAAATTCCAACCCAGAGAAGAAAACTTCACCCAAGAAAACAAAGGGAATAGAAAACCCCTCAGCAACTAAACCAAAAGAAGCACAGGACCATCACCTATACCAAACTAATGGGAAATAACAACCCCAGGTCACTAATATCCATCAACATCAATGGACTCAACTCCCCAATATAAAGACACAGGTTTACAGAGTGGATCCACAAGGAAGACCCGTCCTTTTGCTGCATACAAGAAACACATCTCACTACCAAAGATAGATACTACCTCAGAGTAAAGGGATGGGAAAAGGTTTTCCAAGCAAATGGACCCAGGAATTAAGCTGGAGTAGCCATCCTAATATCAAACAAAACAGACTTCCAACTGAAGTTAATGAAAAAAGACAAAGAAGGGCATTATATACTCATTAAAGGGAATATTCACCAAGAGGAAATCTCAATAGTGAACATCTATGCCCCAAATACAAAGGCACCTACATTTGTAAAAGAAACACTTCTAACACTTAAATGGCACGTGGATCACAACACATTAGTAGTGGGAGACTTCAACACCCAATCACAACAATGGACAGATCAACAAGACCGAGGCAAAACAGAGAAATATTGAGTCTAACAGAGATCATGAAACAAATGGACCTAACAGATATCTACAGAACGTTTCACCCAAAAACAAAGGAATACATCTTTTTCTCAGCACCTCACGGAACCTTCTCCAAAATCGACCACATAGTCGGACACAAAGATAGTCCTAATAGATAACAAGAAAATTGAAATAACACCTTGCATTTTATCAGACCACCACAGAATAAAGCTGGTATTCAACAGCAAAAGAATCAACAGAAAGCCTACACACACGGAAATTGAACAGCTCCTTACTGGATGACCACTGGGTCAGGGAAGTAATAAAGAAGGAAATCAAAGACTTCTTAAAATCCAACGACAATGAAGACACAACATACCCAAACCTATGGGATACAATGAAAGCTGTGCTATGAGGAAAGTTCATAGCACTAAGTGTTTTCAAAAAGAAAATTGTGACAGCTCATATTATTGAATTAACAGCTAAGCTGGGTGAATTGGAAAAAAAAGAAGCAAACACTCCAAAGAGGAGCAGAAGGCAGGAAATCATCAAACTTAGGGCTGAAATCAACAACTTAGAATCAAAAAGAACTATACAAAGAATCAATGAAACCAAGTGTTGGTTCTTCGAGAAAATCAACAAAATAGACAGACCCCTAGCCAAATTAACTAAAAGACAAAGGGAAAGAACCCAAATCAACAAAATCAGAAATGAAAAGGGAGAAATAACAAAAGACATTGAGGAGATCCAGAAAATATTTGGGTTCTACTTTAAAAATCTATATTCCACCAAATTTGAAAACCTAAGCGAAATGGACAATTTCCTCGATAGATTCCACCTACCAAAACTAAATCAAAATCAGATTAACAGCTTAAACAGCCCAATAACACCTAAGAAAACAGAAACAGTCATTAATAATCTCCCAACCAAAAAAAGCCCAGGGCCAGATGGCTTTAGCATGGAATTCTACCGGACCTTCAAAGAGAAACTAACACCATTACTCTTCAAACTCTTCCACCACATAGATGCAGAAAGAACACTGCCAAACTCATTCTATGAGGCCACTGTCACTCTGATTCCTAAACCACACAAAGACCCAACAAAGAAAGAGAACTTCAGACCAATTTCCCTCATGAATATAGATGCAAAAATACTCAATAAAATACTAGCAAACCGAATTCAAGAACACATCAAAAGTGTCATACATCATGATCAAGTAGGCTTCATCCCAGGAATGCAAGGATGGTTCAATATACGAAAGTCTATCAACGTAATTCACCATATAAACTGTAGCAAGGAGACACCTTTCACTGGCGGTACTGCCTCGTAGGTCCCCGGTGTATGAAGAGGCTCTTGGCCCTCATATGATTCCTGAGCTGTGGTGAGGGACTGTTATGCAGGGACACTCCACCCCAGAGGAACAAGACGGAAGGGATAGGGGGTAGAGGATGGGAGGGTGGGGTTGGGAAGCGGGAAAAGAGGACAATATGATAGGGATGTAACCTGAAGCAACAAACAAATAAATTTATTAATTAAAAAAAAGCAGGTAACAATGTTAAAACACTGTAAATAAAATAAAGGTTACAGCCGTTCAACCTGGTTTTATAAACCTCCAAGATTCGAAAAAAACTTAGAGCTAAGGTAAAATACATGAAAAATGTGGTGTTAACCCATGCTTTTAACTTCAGCAGAGACAGGAGGAACACTATAGAGTTAGTGGTCTTATAAACTCTAGAGTTACATGGAAGAGGGTGGTGAGGGTGCACACCCTTAATCCCATCATTCAAGAAGAGTACACCCTTAATCCCAACACACTAGAGACAGAAACAGGCAGATCTCAGAGCTCAAGGTCAGCCTGATACAGAACAAACTCTAAATAAAGAAAAACTTCGATCCAGGAGTGGTGGAACACATCTTTAATCCCTTCAGATAGGAACCACAGGTCTTTGATCCCAATAATTAGAATGCAGAGACACACACATAGGATTTGGAAGGACCTAAGTTTAAAAGCTACTTACAAAAGGCCTACTCAATACAAACAAATTGTCCTTTGAGATCTCAAAATATACACACTAAAGCTGGTTTAGTTCCAAAATAACAAAATAAATTCTTCTTTAACCCAGATTGAAAGATAATACTTTATATATTGTCAAAAAACCAAATTTGCTTCAGGAGAAATATTACCTAACCCCCCCACACACACAAAAAAAGAGGGTAATTGTCCCAGAGTTAGGATTAGGGCAGAGCTCTGTTCTTATCTTACCAGGAGATTCAAAGCCTCCATTCAAGGAACCCAGGGACAAATGGACAATGGAAACCTCAGCAGAAAACAGAATCAGACACCAAAGAAGACGAGTGACCCAGATGATCCAGCCTTACAGACTCCCTCAATAGCTGTTTCCATCAAAAGTCTACAACCACAACAACTCAAAATCGCTAAGACCATTCAGCTCTACACACTGCCCCAGCCAGAACGTCAGTAAAGCCTGGAAGATCAGCTTCTGCCTACAAACTTCTTAGGACATCTAAACAGCTGAGCACAGAGGACTGAACATAAAAGGATTGTACTAACATTTTTAACCATTTTTCCATTCTGGTTCAGGCCCAAAACAGGTTTACTACGACCCAAATCAGCAGGAAGTCATTTTAAGAGAGCGACGTCCCATGCCCAGAGGGTGGGGAGGGTGTTTCTCCACCCCCCCCCCCTTTTTGGATATTTGAAGGATAACTGAAAACTCTGTTATTTAGGGGAAGAGATTACACACTGTTAAAATGGACTTGTTAAATGGGTTTTGGAGGTTAGACCCAGGATTTCCTTCTTTTCCTTTTCTGTATCCTTCTTTCTCTCCTATGTAGGAATGTATGGACTTGAGAAAAATGAGACATAGACATAGTACGGGAAAGACCAAGAAGAAGGGACAGATTATTGAATATGCCCTTATACCTTTGTGTATTGATAAAAAATTAGTATTATATTTCGCTAAAGTGGTATTGACCATTGTTTATTGTGCAAAATTAAGATTGTATTGTACTACATCGGTATTGATCTTTTGTATATTGATACAAAATTAAAATTATTGTTGGCCACAATGGTATTGACCCTGGTATATTGATGTAATATTAAGATTGAATTGGGCCACATAGGCATTGATCTTTGAATATTGATACAAAATTAAGAGTATATTTAGCCACATTTGAATAGATCTTTGTATATTGATACATAATTAAAGGTAACGCTTCCTAATGGTATTGTACCTAGAGAGACTTAAAAATGAAATGTGAAGCTCTGGCCTCTTGATACCAACCATCTTAAACTGTTTAGGATAGTTAAGATAAACAAACTCCTAGTCATGTAAGCATGTCACTTTGTTAGCTACTATGACAGTCTATCACAGATATTCTCTAAGCTACTCAGAAATCAAGTTGTTAAGAGACAAGCAACATTTGCTTATGTAAATACAAGAGATAGATAGGGCATCTTCAAAAACCCCAAGAGATCTGCAGAACATGACATTCAAAGATGTTGTCTTAAATTAAGATTTTTTTTTTATATTGAGACGTATCAGCTCCTGACAGCACCCCTATTCTACTCCAAGTAGAAGATAAGCATTGAAGAATCTCCAGTGTGAGATGGTTGAATTAGTGGCAAGCCTATCTCTTGGTATGAAAAAACTCCCTGCTTCAACTGCAGACAGACTGCTGTCCAAAAAGGACAAAACTTGGTAGCAGGGAAGTCGACAGCCTAGCTCTGCCAAGACAGGGTAGGTAAGTCCTTCATAATCCCTGCTCTACAATAAATGTCTGTCAGAGAAACAGGACCAAAAGGCTGAAGACTGAAGCTGGAATGTATGGAGAGAAACTGGGAACTATCCAAGCAGTCACTGGTATGTCATTTCTTAGTTTTGGAAGCTGCAGGCCCTGCATTTCCTATATAATCAGATATATTTATCCCTCTCAGGTCTCTGAGGTGGTTGAAGAATAGACAGCTAGAGTCTCATAGTTAAATTTTGAGTTGTTTAGGAATCAAGAGGGCGTTCTAGATCTAAGAAGATATTTTTAATAGTGATGCAAGTTAGTATGAAAGCTGAGTCAGTTATAGAACTTTAAACTCATGGAGATGGTTAGATGGTAGAATGTTAAAATCTGGTACCAAATGCATATGGACTAGACATCGGGAATGTACGCTAAGCCATATAACCCTCAGGGGCCAAATATGTATGAACTTGACATTGGGAATGTATGCTGGGCCATTTAACTCTCATAAATGTGGCATATTTATTTCTGTTGTTTTGTATAGTATTTACTGTTATAAGTGAAGGAACCATTCATTGGACTGAAAGGGGAAGCTGTTGGGGGGGAAGAAGGTGGAAGGGTGGGACAGGAAGGGGGAATAGGGAAGGGATTGTGACTGAGATGTAACTTGAAGAAATAAAAAAAATAAAGTATTAAAAAAATAAAATAAAATAACTGGGTTCTCTTGAATAGTAATCAGTGTTTTTAACCACTGAGCCATCTCTCCAGCCCCCTCTATTCAACTACTTTAAAATCCAAACCCCCTTAGTGTAAAATGGGCACACAAAAGTCTCAGAAACTGCTGACAATGTGGTCCCACAGGGTTAATTGCAAGACAAGGTTTTGCAAGGATCACTTCATTCATTTAATATTGCTTATTTTTCATTTATTGGGAACACATATGTTCAATCCTTCCTAATGAACTAATTCTAGTTATTCTTTGGGAAATAGAAAACGTTAAAGGCAATTTCAAGTAATAACTTTAAGACTGGAAGGACAGTGAACCCATGAATGTAAAACATCTTTTCATACATGTGACAGCAAGCAGTTACCCTCCCTAATCTTCAAGATCACATTCATTGTGAAACTCTGTTTTAAGTATGAAAAACAAAACAAACACTTTTATTGTATACCTTTAAAGATACAATCAAAAAAAAAAAGAATAACCACCCATCTGGTTCAGCAACAGCATATCATAAGTCATATAGCAACTTGAGCCAACATGACGTGTGCCCAAGGCTCTAGGCATGTACAGCTTCCCTCCCGACCCCCTTGTGAAAATAAGTTTTAAGTTGTTTACTACTTTTATAAGCTTAGTTTAAAACTCAAAATGCAGGTTTGTGTTCTCCATTTTATGTAAGTCATAAAATTCCAACATTTATTCAGTCTTTATTCAACACATTTAAAGATAATCTCCAGTACATGTGAAAATGGAAGTTATGATTTTTGTCTTGGTTTTGTTCCCTTTTCTGGTTTTCTTTGACATGGACCAGATTTCCTCTGCTAATGCTTAGAAAATATGCAGTCCTTTAGATTTTAGACTTTACAAGACATTGCTGAACTGTGAGTGGACCTAATTACTGTGTATTCACCTTCAGACTGACCAATAATTTCCTGTCCTTAGAAGAGTAGTACTATGTTTTCCATTGATGTTCAGATTTGGTGCCAAGCATGCTCAAAACATAATGAAAAGAATTCCAGGACCTTTAGCTCAGTTGATAGAACTAGTTCACAATGGATTAAGGAATGCCATAATTTGGATATAAATTAATAACTTCATATATTCCTGCATAAAATATTATCCAAGAACTGCCCAAATAGTACAGGTTTTGAATCTCTAGTTCACCATTAATAATCTTGTAAGCATATGTAAATAAATATGACTCAACTTTAAATAATACTTTTTCCTTTCCCAAACTCATAAAAAGAAGTTTCATTATTTCTATTGTTAGTTTTACCCCAAATGAAACATCAGTTCTTTGTGAACAGCCAGACTTTAGAAAATCCTTACTAAGTTGAAATGCAAAGTGACTCACTTAGGCTTCTTTAGCCATGCGGTCAGGATTCTGGGTGGAATCTCAGGGAGTTGGCCCACCCCTCAGGCAGGTTGCCTGTTGGAACTCTGCATGGCTGCATCATCCTCTTCACTTCAATAAATGCTCCCAGAATTCAGCACCCAAACTTATTAAAACTTTCAAACTCATTAAAACTTGGAAAGTATTCAAGAACTATGTGAAACTTTCTCCAAAACTCAACATCTGTTAGAACATTCTTTTGCCCTGATGTTTAGGGAGTGATCTAGTGTCACCTGTCTGTAAGGGAAGATTTTGCATCTTTCAGTACAGCAACTAAACACCAATCCCAGACATTTAGACTTGGAAATCAGAAGGATCATATATCATTATTGTCATTTTAACATACATTTCTCTCACAACCACTAACCAACGTGTGCCCCACATACTACCTAATGTGAAATCATGACATTTGCCTTGAGTGATTATTTACACTAGTGCTTCTGAAACGTTTAACATCAGTTCCTCTTGTCGTGAACCCCAACCATAAAATTATTTTTGTTACTACTACAATATCAAAACAGAATTAATAACTAATTTTACATTATGAATCATAATGTAAATGTCTGATATGTGGAATATTTGATATGATATGTGTGTGAAAGAGTCATTTGACCCTCAATGTGATCATGATTCACAGGTTGAGGACCTCTGGTCTACACTAAATTTTCATTGTGAAAAATCTCTGGTGATGGACTATGTAGGCTCATGGGTCATGAGAAATTTTCTTTGAATTTGTTAGTCATCTCTTGTACACAGGAAATTGTTCATACTATTCCTGACATGAAGACCTAAGAATTCCAGTATCAGTATGTCATTCCAGGATGATGCAAAAGAGAATTATGACAATTTCTGTTCCAGGACACATTATACCTGTGAAATACTGGCATTTTTCACTGTCTTTATTTCTGTACAATGAAAATAAGTCTCCCTATTCCTATTTACAAAAATCAACAATCATAAACAGAATATTTAAAATCAGCTATTATTCTGAAATAATAAAAAAGTTGAAAATACATCTGTAAAATACCCATCAGATCTAATGTCTTAGAGCAGAATTATTAAAATAATTTTCCAGGACCCTTACCATGTCACATTTCCATGACAATAATGGCTCTCCATTAAAATTTTTCTGTGGCTACTTTCTAGCCACAGTTTCAAGAAGAAATGACATTTTTATGATGTACAGTATTATCTTAATCTATCTATAGCTATCCCAAAGGCGGGTCATGTGTACTAAAGCCAATTTATAGCAACAAAACTAAAATCCTTTAAAAAATTGAGATGGATATTGTAGACTGGATGTAAATGAAGTTTTTCATTTGCAAACTCAACTACTAACTTGTTCAATGTATCATACTCTACCAGACATGACAAATCCTGAGCAGTTTTATTGTTGAAAAAAGAGATATTGAAGGAGCTATGTCTTTATCTAGATAGAAAGCACCACATGGTATGTTCTCACTTATAAGTGGATATTAGCAATATACTACAGGATAGCCATCATATAACTGACCGACCCAAAGAGACAGGAACCTAGCATAACTATCCTATGACAGACCCCAATCCTATGGATTGAAATAGATGCTGAGACACACAGCCAAATATTGCTTAAAGCTCTGCGAGTCATGTGTAAAGGAGGAAGGAGGAATAGAGGGATCCAGAAGGGACAAGAATGTCACTTGAGGATCAACAGAACCAACCAAACTACACCCCTAGAGGATTACAGAAAATAAAAGCATATATGGACTGGAACTAGGCCCTGACATATATGTAGATGACAGGCAGTTTGCTCTTCATGTATAAACCTTAGCAAGTGGAGCTGGGTGTGGGGCTGTCTCTGACGTGTTGCAGGTGAGTCGAACACCTTACCCTACCTGGGCAGCCGTGTTGGGCTCCAGGGCAAAGGAAGCGCTTAGCTCTCATGCAACATAGGTTGATAGGTGGGGGGGCTCCCCTCTCTGAGGAGAAGGAGGGGGCAAGAGGGAAAGAGGGTGGGATGGTGGGACCGAGGGAAAGACCTGCGATGGAGATGAAACTTGAATAAATAAATTTTAAAAAAGGAAAAAAAAAAAAGAATTGTATATGTGGTTCTGAAATCCAAAGGTTCTCTGCAAACCCATAACATTTTTTAATTGTGATTAATGCTCTACATTTTAATACCCAAGTGCGTGGTTTATTCTCTTAAGAAACAAACAGTAGTGATTTATTTTCTGAAATTTGTGTAGAAAAACTGAACTTAAAAATAATTTATGAGAAGGAACATGTGATTCTATCCCATCAAATAAGTCATTTTCAAATATTAAATAATTAAAGAACATAAGAACTTCTCATCCATCTGTTTAAAATTGCATTATCTTAATGCTAACTAAGCAAAGGGATCTGCAAATACTGCATTGTGTAAGGCCTCTTGATATTATGTCTTCATTTTCATGTTTCACAATAAATATTAATATTAATAGCTCATATGTCGTTGTTACTGACCCAAAATGTAAATTTATTTCTCTATGAAACAATGACAAACTTATGTGGGTTACTAAGAACTATCCTGAGAACAGTCACTGAAGTAATTCACAATTTAACAATCTTCTGATCAACAGAAACTATGATGAATGGCTACCTTATTGAATCCACAGTACTAATACCAATTTTCTTAATTTCTCTAAGACTCAGTATGTATTCAAAGCCATCTTTCTGTTTCACAGATTGAAGATGGATTAAAACAAGTGTCAGGACATATTACCACCTAATTTCTTCACTCTCCTGTCATATTGAAATTTAGCTTGTCCACATTACAAATAACTAAGTATCATCAGGGTAATAACTTGTGGAGAATAGAGATACTGAATGTACTAGTGCATTCTGTCATCAAAGTATCTTTCACTTTCAGAAGATAAGCAATTATCAGTTTCAAAGGCAGTTCTAAAATTATATCTGAAAATGAAATTGTCATGTGAGCTTAAGTTATTGTGTTAGTACAATTCAGAAACCTGATTATTTTCAGTGTTTTAATAGTATGGAGAACGTTCAGTGGACATCATGGCAAGATTGCTCCCTTTTCTGTTAGTCAACACACAGAAACTAAAATAAAAGCATTTGTACAATGTAATGTTCCCATTAATAAGATCCCCTTGCAGCCCATGTTATTATGAGGGTAAAAAAAGCCTGGATTCTCACCCTCAAGTCCATAACTATCACTAAGCTCTTAGTTGAGGAAATTAAGGTGTGCAAGAAAATGTAGCAGAGTCAAAGTATCTGGAAAGAAATCTCTCCTATGCTTTTTTTTCCTCTATTATCTTTCTAATAGTAACTCCATGCTTCTTTGGATAATTGAGTTCTTAGTAATATATATCACACAAACAAATACACACATGCACACACATATGTTCATATATATTTTCTTATATATAACTTCTTATATATTATAATATATGTTCTTACCTATATAAGTTTTATACTGTGTATATACATATATATGTTCATATATATTCTTATATATATAAGCTCTTATATATTATATATACATTCTTATATATATAAGTTCACATACACAAAGACACATTGACGCACAGATACACATACACACACATATATATGCATGTATGTATATACATATGTATCTAGATATAAGATATTTATATATATATACATATATCTAGAAGAAAGGCTTGTGACTTACTTCTCTCACTCACAAAGTGACTTAGGGCCTTCTTAATATGATTGAATTTATTAACTTGGTGCTCATATAACATGTCATCATATTTTTGTAACTTATGATGCTACTTTCCCTTTAGCTTTTAATATTTTTTGTTCAAACATCTTTATAGAGCACATAAAGATAACTCTACAAAGGCACACAAACAATATTAATCAAGTAAAGTTTGAAATCATCTCCATCTCTTCAGTCATTAGTCATTATTATGTATTAACAATTTCTTACTCTCCTTTTTGGACCACTTTTACAATGTAGCACATGTACACAATGCATGAACACTAGATTTAGAATCCTGATTACCTTTCAATATTTTCACCCCTTCTGTACTGCTGAAGACTTCTTTCTTCTAAAATTTATTTTAATATAGTTTTACAGTATATATATATAATTTGGTTATTTTTTTCTGATATCCTAAAGGCACTCAAGTTTCTTATAAAAAAAAAAAATCAACACCTTAGTACTTGCAGATGTCCTGCACATTGATTCTTCCATATATTTTAAATAAACTCTAAATCATATATAGTGCAACATATAATATAAATGACATATAAATCATATATATATATATATATGTTTATTTATTACTTCAGGTTACATATCCATCACAGTGTCCTCTTTCCACCCCTCCAGTCCTACCCTCCCACCCTGTACTTACTTCCCTCCCAACCAACTCCTCCGGAGTGGAGTGTCCCTACATATTAGTCCCCCGTCCCAGTTCAGCAGTCATGTGAGGGGCAAGAGCCCCCTCTAACACTGGGGCCTACAAGGCAGCACCACTAGGGCAAAGTGTCTCATGGACAGGTAAAAAATCAATTTCCCTGTTCCCTTTGGTGCATTGGCTGTAGCATAGTTATGCTGTACTATATGCCTAAAATCCAATTATAAGTGAATAGATGACATGTGCATCCTTTTGAGTCTGGGTTAGCTCACTCATGATGAGATTCTCTAGTTCCATCCATTTGCAGATTTCATGATTTTGTTGTTTCTGATGGCTGAGTAGTATTCCATTGTGTAGATGAACCACATTTTTTTTTTTTTTATCCATTCCTCAGTTGAGGGACATCAGGGTTGTTTTCAGTTTCTAGCTATTACAAATAAGGCTGCTATGAACATAGATGAGGAGACATCCTTGTTATTATTATTATTGTTAAAAATAATAATGACCAGATAAAATCTGTACATATGCAAATTATTAAACTATTTTCAATTATCTGCAAGTTGGATCTGTGTATTATAGACAACAGTTACAAATTGAAGAAAAAAACAATGTAGACAACTGAAATTGGTCTTCTTATCTTAAATTTTATGACAAAATATTACAGTACTGTCATTAGAATTTCACCCCTCTATTTATAGATGAGTCATCTTCTCATATATAGGAGGTGATTTTCATGAAATACATAAAAAATCTTTTGGTTTTAAAATAAATTTCTTCAAAATTGAAATAGTGTGTATTCTGTACTGGAAAGACAAAAGATGATTAATAATGATGATGTTATGTGTTATATTATTTAGTAAATTTTTTCTTCTAAAATTATCAACATTAAATAATACATTTGTGTATATTACTCAGGCTTCTTCAGAAGCATCTATTGAGATTGAGTTTGGGATTTTAAACATCTCTCTCCTTATGTTATTATAATACATGAAAAAGTTAAAGCAAGATGTATGCTTGAACAAGTGTTCTGTGATAGATTTCATTATAACTCTAATGAAATAAATCTTTCCTCGTGAAGGAGAATGTATGGAGGCAAAATTTCCCGCTGAAAGAGGTTCAAGATACATAAAAAATTTTGTCATGTTTGCTCATAGAACTCCATCAGAAATCTTGTAAGAGATTTTTTTCCTAGTTCTTTAATGCTGAATTCAAACAGAAATCAAATTTAGCAGAATAGCTCAATGATTGTAAGAGTCATACAGCCCTGTTTGCATGCCATACTCCACAAATATCAATGTGCTCACTGAGTTCTAAGACACAATGAAGATGGTGACAAGAATATTTGGGATACACCAAATACAAAGGTCAAGAGTTTATGTAAGGAGCAGAACCTTCAAACTTATTTTAAAAACTGATAATACCTCTTCTCTGAGAAAAGCAAGAGGTCTATTGTGGAAGATTTTTAGGAAAGTAAGAACCAAAGATGTCAATTCTTTTTTTTTTTTACTGTACTCTTTCTTTAAAGGTGGGAAAACATTCCTTTTCCAATGTGAAATTTAAACAGCTAGCTCTGTGATATTAATTTCACCAACATTTAGATCAATAATTCACATATATTTTTATAAAATAGGCTTTTAGAGATTGGTGCTGAAAAATGTATGATCTGACATACTATAGTACTTTTGTAGCTTCATTTGTTGTATATTACCTGCTACTAAGCATATACTAGCTCAGCTGTGTTCATTGTCATTCTTCCAAATCACTGAAAAATGAAATACTATATTTTCACTTCAACTGAGGAATGGATAAAGAAAATGTAGTACATTTATAAAAAAGAAACTTTATGCTAATATAAAGTAAATTAAATTATTAAATTTCCTGGTAAATGGCTGAAACTAGAAAATATTGTTCTGCACAAGGTAACTATACCCAGAAAATCAAGAGTCACTTGCTCTTTCTTATTTGTAGATTATTGCTCTGAATCTTCAGATGTGAGTTTATTACCTGTGGTAATTGCAGAAATTACAGTTGTGAAAGGGATTGGGAAAGGATGTAAAGGAGATTTAAGAGAAGAATAGTATGGCACAGATGATATGAAAGAGGAAATTGCTAAAGCTAGAGGGATTAACTGGAAGGCCAGGAAGGTCAAAAAGAGGGAAAGGAATAAACAAGCGATAAATAACATTACGGAAGTTGAAAAGCAATAAAGAAACAGAATTTTAGACGTGTTTATTTTAAAATCCATATACTACATATGTGTTTAGTATAATATAATAATACTTTCACAAAGGTCCATAAAACAAACAAGCGAACAAAAAAAAAATAACAACAAAAAACAGTGAAATATATGGGATATCTTTCCTCTACATGTTTGCCAGGAAGTCAATGAAGCTTGTCAAACAAAATGTGCCATTGCTGTTGCCCTGAATTGTCTCCAAAAAATGAAGGTAAGACTCTATTACTGAAGCTATTACATACTGCAGACACAGGACTTGGAAGAAGGAACTTACCAGGAAGTTTCCTCACTAAAGACGAACTCTCTAGCAGTATCTGAAAATGATGTACAAGCTGCTCAGGGAGAATGGCAGTCAATAGTCCCCCATTGCCACCCCCCCCAACTCTTAAGTCTTACAAAACACAATAACTTTCATAGGGAGATATTCCAAACAGTATAACATTGTCATTTATATTTTATGGGTAACCAGGAGCTCTCTAATTAGACTTGAGGCCTGTTCAATAGAATGGAACTCATGCCCGGTACTGTATACACAGTCCACTAAACCTCGTTGATAACATCATGAACCCTAGAATAGGACCTAACACTGTTCCTTGCTTAAGACAATATAATTTCTAATTGTATTTTAAATATTTGTTTTTGTACTACTGAGTGTAGCTCTAGACTTTTACCAAATGGGTTTCTTTTGCGACAGACATAGACTATTTCAGTATTCAACTAGTCTAAATGCAGAGAACCATGGATCACAGATTGGCCAACTATAAGTGATTAAGTGATACAACAAAATCACCACATGTAAGGCTCAGGGAACACTGAAAAAGAAAAGATGGAAAGATTTATTTTTAGTTCATTTATTTATTCATTTTACATCCCAATCATAGACTCCTCCCTCCCTTTCTCTGGGCCCCGCCCTCCCGTACTCACCCTTCTGCCTTTCCCCACTCTCCTTCTCTTTAGAAAAGTGGCCCCCACCTTGTACCATCCACATAGAGTTGCACCAAGAATGAGCACTTCATCTTCCATGAAGGCCAGACACCACATCTGTCTTAGCGGGAAGTGATCAAAAAGCAGGCATCAGAGTCCAAGCCAGAGACAACCACTACTTCACTTACTAGGGGAACCAGATGATGACCAAGGTATCCATTGGTTACACATATTTTATGGGCCTAGGTATAGTCCATGCATGCTCTTTAATTGGTACGTTAGTCTCTGTGAGCCCCCATGGGTTTAGGTTAGTTGTCTTTGATGGTTTTCTTGTGGAGTTCTTTTCCCCTTTGTGACTTTCTTTCTTTCCCCCCATTCCTCCACAAGTCACCTCAAGCTCCGCCCAAAGTTTGGTAGTGAGTCTCAGCCATTGTGTGGATCCTCTGATGCATGGACTTTCTCAGATAACAGATATGCAATATTCTTAGGAGTCTACAAACATAGCAAAGTGTCGTTAATAGTGATAGGGTTTGGTTCTGTCCCTTGGGAGAGGTCTCAGGTTGCGCCTGTCACTGGTTGGACATTCCCTCAATTTCTGATATATCTTTATCCCTGTACATCTTGTATACAGGGTGAATTTTGGATTAAAGGTTTTACGGGTGGGTTGGAAAGATTTAATGACCCAGAAGACCAGAATATTCTTTATAAGTTACTGTCTCCTATGTATGATGGGGAAGTAGTAACTGCGAAATCTCAAAAATATGATAACCTAAACAAGACCTGCACAATGACATCACCAGGTGATATTCCAATGGGGTAGAGGAAATTTCACAAGGCCACACATTTAGAGGAAAGCAATAGATGATTAAGGTGACTCTGAGAGGAACAAGCATGATTGTTGAGGAATGAAACACTAGTAGAATATTCAGTTCCAAGAGGTCAGGTCTAAAAACATATAAGAGCAAAAATAAATTGATTAAGCAGGCTCTTTGTGTGTGTGTGTATTTGTGTGTAACAGTAATTAAGAGGGCAAAGTTATGAATTTGAAGAGTGACAGGGCATGATAGGAAGATCAGGGTAGAAGGATGTGTGAAATTATATAAATCTAGTATTTGTGTGTTAAAATTTTCTAAAAATATAAATTAGAAGAAATGATCATATTTTTGATTATGATCAAACTACATATTTTGGCAGTTTTACTTAATAATAACAATAAATTTTAATTTTCCATCTTAATAGAGAAAAAAACAAAGTATAAAGGGTATTTGATGCATGCTTTTTGAAAATAAAAGATTAAAACAAGGTGTATTTATGCCATTATTAAATGTCACCATCCATAACTGGTGTTTATATCAAATCTAGAAGAATAAATTGGTAATGAACTTCATTGAGATGCCTAGATTATTTTCCCTAAAGATAACTCAGAATTTGCTAAGTTAAATAAGTTCTAGATATAGACTCTTTGTCTTTGAAAAGGTATCAGGGAGATGGAAATTTTCTCCTTTTCTTGTGATTTGTTGATCTTAGGAAGTCTTCATTCCTGAAGAGAAATAAATTATCTTTTCACATAAGTTGGAATTTTATTTATTTAATAATGAAGATTCTTGGTATCTGAATAACAAAGAGTGTAGAGAGGATTATTTTCACAAAATAAAGTTTTGAGAGACATGTAAGACATTGTAATCAATTTAAAAGTGTGTGCCAACATGTTGTCACACGTGGGATCAAATTAGAAATGACATCATTAACATGGAAACAGTTTATATTGCAAGCATATTTTTCATTTTTTAATGTTTATTTATTACTTCAAGTTATATCTCAATCACAGTGTCCACATTCCACCCCTCCCGGTTCCATCCTCCCACCCTCTCTTCCCTCTCCCACCCATCCCACTCCTCTGGAGTGAGGTTTTCCTACATGTCAGCCTCCTTTACTTCAATATTAAGGTGTTTAAATGTCAAGAACTTCTTACTTGCTCCTGGTCACTTGAACAGTTTGTGTTGTTTGTGAAAGTAACTGGGAAAGAAAAGGAGCTAAATTGTAGCAAACATTCCATTGCCACACTATTATTAGGTTGATATGGGTAGAAAGAAAACAATAGGCTGAAGAATATCAAACTTTTGCATCTAGCGCAAATGTCACACTGATGAATGAGGCCAAGTCTTCTTTGGCTGCCACATGCTTGCTTGATTTGTGCTTCCTGCTTGGTTGGTTATTAGTACACACTTTTCTATACCAGGTTCCTGTTCCAATTTTGTTCACATTTTCTTACCTATTAGAAGTTACCAATTGGATTTGGTGTGGTGTTTCTGAATATGTGCACAGCATTTGTTAATCAAATCAAATTGTTAAAATTTCTATTCTATAAAAGCACTACATTGCACTGGAGAAATAAATTTTTTTCTTTATTTTTTATTTCTTCAAGTTACATCTCAATCGCAGTCCACTCCCTATTCCCCCCCCCTCAAGTCCCACCTTCCCACCCTCAACCCCCATCCTCTTCCTTTTTTTTTAAGTTTAAGGTATATCTTATTTCCCCCTGCAGTTTCCCCTTTCACTCCAAAAATGGCTCTTTCTCTTATAATAATATACAATATAAAACAAGAGAGGTAATTAGGCCACAGTTATGAGGGTTATATGGCTTAGTGTACATTCCTGATGTCCAGTCCATAAGTATTTGGAACCTGACTATAACATTCTACTATTTAACCATCTCCATGAGTTTAAAGTTCTATATCTGACTCAACATTCATACTAATTTGCAACACAATTTTAAAAGCATCTTCTTAGGTCTATAACACTCTCTTGACTCCTAAACAACTCAAAATTTAATTATGAGACTCTAGCTATCTGTTCTTCAACCACCTCAGAGACCTGAGAGGGATAAATATATCTAATTTTATAGGAAATACAGGGCCTGTAGCTACCAATACTAAGAAATGACATACCAGTGGCTGCCTGGACAGTTCCCATTTTCCCTCCATACATTATAGCATCAATCTTCAGTCATTTGGCCCTGTTTCTCTGACAGACATTGATTGTAGAGCAGGGATTATGAAGGACTTGCCTACCCTGTCTTGGCAGAGCTAGGCTGTTGACTTACCTGCTTCTAAGTTTTGTCCTTTTTGGACAGCATTCTGTCTACAGTTGGATCAAGGGGCTTTTCCTACCAAGAGATAGGCTTGCGACTAATTCAGTCATCTCACACTGGAGATTCTTCTTCTTCGTTGCTCATCTTCTACTTGGGGTAGAATAGGGGGTGCTGTCAGGAGTTGATATGTCTTGATATAAAAAAATCTAAAGTTACGAAAACATCTTGGAATGCCATATTCTGCAGATCTCTTGAGGTTTTTGAAGAGGCCCTATCTATCTCTCATATTAGGATAAGCAGATGTTGCTTGTCTCTTAGCAGGTTTATTTCTGATTAGCTTAGAAAATAACTACAATAGGCTGTCATAGTACCTAACAAAATGACCAGCATGCATAACTATTAGTTTGCATTTCTTAATTATCCTAAACAGTTTATGACAATTAGTAGTAAAATGCCGAAATATCACATTTCATTTTTTCTTTAAATCCTAACCCTTCCATCCCATTTTTCTGGGGTGGGGTGTCCTTATATAACAGTCCCTTATCTCAGTTGAGAGGTCATATGAGGGCCAAGAGCCTCCTCATTCATTGGGAGTCTACAAGGCAGTACCACCAGTGAAAAGTGTCTAATTGCCCAGGAGAGAGGACTAAAAAACAAAGAACAAATAAGCAGACACACAGATACAGAAGAATAAAAAATAGAAAAAAATATTTTAAAATATATAAAAATAAATAAAAATAAAAGATAAAAAGTCTAGGTCCAAGTTCCCTTTGGTGTGTTAGTTGTAGTATCATTACCTTCTACTATATAGCTAAATTCCTACTATAAGTGAATAGATGCCATATGCGTCCTTCTGAGTCTGGGTTAGCTAACTCAGGATGAGCTTTTCTAGTTCCATCCATTTGGCTGCAAATTGCATAATTTCATTGTTCCTTGTAGCTGAATAATATTCCATTGTGTAGATGTACCACAGTTTTTTAACCCATTCTTCGGTTGAGGGACAACTGGGTTGTTTCCAGTTTCTAGCTATTACACAAAAGGATGCTATAAACATAGATGAGGAAACTTCCTTATGATTTCATGAAGAGATATTTGGGTGTATACCCAGAAGTGGTATGGCTGGGTCCTGAGGCAAAGCTATTCCAAGTTTTCTAAGATATCACCAGACTGACCTCCATAGTGATTCCACAAGCCTGCACTCCGACCAGCAATGGAGTAGGGTACCCCTTTCTCCACACCCTCGCCAGCATGTGCTGTCATTTGAGCTTTAGATCTTAGCCATCCTGACAGTGTGAGATGGAATCTCAGAGTCCTTTTGAGTTGCATTTCTCTGATGATTAAGGATGTTGAGAATTTCTTCAAGTGTCTTTCAACCATTAGGGATTCCTCCTTTGTGAATTCTCTATTTAACTCTGTCCCCCCATTTTTTGATTGGATTATTTGGTTTCTTGGCATTTAATTTCTTGAGTTCTTTGTAGATTTTGGATATTAGCCCTCTGTCAGATGTGGGGTTGGTGAAGATTTTCTCCCAGTCTGTAGGCTGCCGTTTTGTTAGAATGACAGTGTCTTTTGCCTTACAGAAGCTTTTCAGTCTCATGAGGTCCCATTTATTTATTGTTGATCTCAGGTCCTGAGCTGTTGGTGTTCTCTTCATGAAGTTGTCACCTGTGCCAATGAGTTCGAGAGGTTTTCCCAATTTTTCTTCTAGTAGATTTAGTGTGACCAGCCTTATGTTAAGGTCATTGATCCACTTGGACTTAAGTTTTGTACAAGGTGATAAGTATGTGTCTAATATCATTCTTTTACAAGTGCACATCCAGTTGGACCAGCACCATTTGTTGAAGATGCTGTCCTTTTTCCATTGTGCGGTTTGGATTCTTTGTCAAAAATTAGGTGGCCATAAGTGTGTGGGTCTATTTCTGGATCTTCAATACGATTCCATTGATTTACTGGTCTGTTTCTACACCAATACCATGCTGTTTTCACTTCTATTGCTCTGTAATACAGCTTGAAATCTGGGTTGGTGATACCTCCAGATTTTTTTTTTTATTGTACAGGATTGACTTAGCTATTCTGGGCTTTTTGTTGTTCCATATGAAATCGAGAATAACTGTTTCCAAGTCTATAAAAAATTGTGTTAGTATTTTGATAGGAATTGCACTGAATCCATATATTGCTGTTGGTAGAATGGCCAATTTTATTATCTTGATCCTACATATCCATGAGCATGGGAGATCTTTCCATCTTCTAAAGGCCTCTTCCATTTCTTTATCAAGGGCTTGAAGTTCTTGTTGTACAGGTCCTTTACTTGCTTGGCTAGAGTTACCCCCAGGTATTTTATATTGTTTGTGGCTATTGTGAAGGGGGTTGTTTCCCTTATTTCTTTCTTAGCCCATTTGTTTTTTGTATAAAGAAGGGCTTCTGATTTTTTTTAATTAATTTTGTATCCAGCCACTTTGTTGAAGGTGTTTATCAGCTGTAAGAGTTCTCTGGTGGAATTTTTGGGGTCGCTTATGTATACTATCATATCATCTGTAAATAGGGATAATTTGACTTCTTCGTTTCCAATGTGTATCCCTTGGTCTCCTTTATTTGTCTTATTGTTCTAGCAAGAACTTCCTATAATATATTGAAGAGATATGGTGAAAGTGGACATCCTTGTCTTGTCCCTGAGTTTAGAAGAAATGCTTCAAGTTTCTCTCCATTTAATTTGATGTTGGCCACTGGCCTTTCATATATTGCCTTTATTATTTTCTAGGTACAGTCCTTGTATGCCCGTTCTCTCCAGAAATTTTAGCATGAAGGGGTGTTGGATATTGTCAAATGCTTTTTCTGCATCTAGCTAGATTATCATGTGGTTTTTTTCTTTCATCTTTTTTATATGGTGAATGACGTTGATAGACTTTCGTATGTTGAACCAGCCCTGTATCCCTGGAATGTAGCCTACTTGATCATGGTGTATGATACTTTTGATGTGTTCTTGAATTCGGTTTGCTAGTATTTTATTAAGTATTTTTGCATCTATGTTCATGAGGGAGATTGGTCTGAAGTACTCTTTCTTTGTTAGGTCTTTGTGTGGTTTAGGAATCAGGGTGACTGTGTTCTCATAGAATGAGTTTGGCAATGTTCTTTCTGATTCTATTTATTGAAAGAGTTTGAAAAGTATTGGTGTTCGCTCCTCTTTGAAGGTCCGGTAGAATTCTGTGTTAAAGCCATGTGGCCCTGGGCTTTGTTTGGTTTGGAGTTTTTTAATGACTTTCTATTTGCTTATGGGTTATTGGGCTGTTTAATCTGTTTATCTGATCTTGATTTAGCATCGCTAGGGGGAATCTATCAAGAAAATTTTCCATTTCACTTAAGTTTTCAAATTTGGTGGAGTATAGGTTTTTAAAGTAAGATCCAAATATTCTCTAATTTTCCTCAATATCTGTTGTTATTTCTCCCTTTTCCTTTCTGATTTTCTTGATTTGGGTGTTCTCCCTCTGTTTTTTAGTTAATTTGGCTAAGGATCTGTCTATTTTGTTGTTTTTCTCGAAGAACCAACTCTTGGTTTCATTGATTCTTTCTATAGTTCTTTTTGTTTCTAAATTGTTGATGTCAGCCTTAAGTTTGATGATCTCCTGCCTTCTGCTCCTCTTGGGAGTGTTTGCTTCTTCTTTTTTTTTTTTTTTTCCAATTCATCCAGTTTAGCTGTTAATTCGCTAATATGAGCTGTCACAGTTTTCTTTTTGAAGGCACTTAGTGCTATGAACTTTCCTCGTAGCACAGCTTTCATTATGTCCCATAGGTTTGGGTATGTTGTGTCTTCATTTTCGTTGGATTTTAAGATGTCTTTGATTTTCTTCTTTATTTCTTACCTGACCCAGTGGTCCTCTAGTAAAGAGTTGTTCAATTTCCAAGTGTGTGTAGACTTTCTGTTGATTCTTTTGCTATTGAAGTCCAGCTTTATTCCATGGTAGTCTGATAAGATACAAGGGGTTATTTCATTTTCCTTGTATCTGTTGAGGCTATTTTTGTGGCCAACTATATGGTCGATTTTGGAGAAGGTTCCATGAGGTGCTGAGAAGAAGGTGTATTCTTTTTTGTTTGGGTGAAACATTCTGTAGATATCTGTTAGGTCCATTTGGTTCATGATCTCTGTTAGACTCATTATTTCTCTCTTTGGCTTCTGTCTTGATGATCTGTCCATAGTTGTGTGTGGGGTGCTGAAGTCTCCCACTATTAAAGTGTTTGGATCGATGTGTAATTTAAGTTTTAGAAGTGTTTCTTTTATAAAAGTAGGATCCTTTGTATTTGGGGCAATGATGTTCAATATTGAGATGTCCTCTTAGTGGATATTTCCTTTAATGAGTATGTAATGAACTTCTCTGTCTTTTTTCATTAACTTCAATTGGAAGTCTATTTTGTTTGATATTAGGGTGGCTACTCCAGCTTGTTTCCTGGGTCCATTTGCTTGGAAAACCTTTTTCCCAGCCCTTTAATCTCAGATAGAGTTTATCTTCAATAGTGAGATGTGTTTCTTGTATACAGCAAAAAGATGGGTTTTGTTTACAGATCCAGTCTTTAAGTCTGTTTGTTTTTATTGGCAAGTTGAGTCCATTGATATTGATGGATATTAGTGACCAGGGCTTATTATTTCCCATTAGTTTGGTATAGCTGGTCATCTTGTGTTTCTTTTTGTTTAGTTGCTGTGGAGGTTTCTATTTCCTCTGTTTTCTTGGGTGTAGTTATCTTCTCTGTTTTGGAATTTTCCTTATAGGATCTTCTATAGGACTGGGTTTGTGGGGAGATATTGTTTAAATTTGATTTTGTCATGGAATATTTTGTTTTCTCCATCCATGTTGATAGAGAGTTTTGCTGGGTATAGTAGTCTGGCTGGGCACCTATGTTCTCTGAGGGCTTGTAGGACATCTGTTCAGGTCCTTCTAGCTTTTAAAGTTTCTGAGGAGAAGTCAGGTGTGATTCTGATGGGTCTGCCATTGTATGTGACTTGGCCTTTTTCTCTTAAAGCTTTTAATATCCTTTCTTTGCTCTCTACATTTGGAGTTTCTATTATTATGTGACGAGAGGAGTTTCTTTTCTGATCTAATCTGTTTGGTGTTCTGTAAGCCTCTTGGATTTTTATTGGCACATCTTTCTTCAGGTTTGGGAAGTTTTCTTCTATGATTTTGTTGAAGATATTTCCTGGACCATGGAGTCGGTAGTCTTCTCTTTCCTCTATGCCTATAGTTCTTAAGTTCCGTCTTTTCATTGAGTCCTTGATTCCTTGGATATTGTGGGTGAGAGATTTTTTAGCTTTCTCATTTTCTTTGGATATTGCATTGATTTCTTCCATCGAATCTTCCATGCCTGAAGTCCTTTCTTCTATCTCTTGAATCCTATTTTTGGTACTCAAATCCATAGTTCCTGTTCTCTTCTCTTGGTTCTCCATTTCCTCTTTTAACTCTTACTGTGTTTTCTTTATTGCTTCCATTTCCATTTTCATATCTTGAGTGATGTTTTTGTTTTGTACATTTCCTGCTCCAGTTTCCTTGTCTTTGCCTGGAAGTCTTCCATTGCCCTCTCTTTTTCTTGTTCAAGTTGACTCACATTGTTCTGAAGTTCTCTAATGGTGTTTTCCTTCACTTTCTTATGTGCAATTGTGGCTTCTTTGAATTCCTTCATAGATTTAAGTTCTTCCTGAAGGGACTCTATCACTTTCCATAATGTAGAATTGTCATTGTTTTCATGTGTTTCAGCTGTAGTGAGGTGGTTTGAGCTTGATGGAATAGCGTTGCTTTCTTTTGTTGGAGTCATTTCGCTCTGTTTTTTTTTTTTTTTTTTTTTTTGGTATGGGGCCTCTGGCCATGTGGAATTTTTTAGCTGTCTTCTGGACTTGAGTCCAAAGGGGGCGCTTTGGTGTAGGAGTTGAGTTGCCTTACTCCAACCCTATAAGGTGAGTCATTCAGCCCTGCCTCCTAGATGGAGACCTAACTAATCCAGGGGGTGGAGCTGTGTGCAAGTAAGCTCTGGTTCCCTGCCGGAAGGGCCAGTACTAGTAAAAAACTCCAATATACAACAGTTTCAAATACCTTGCAGTTTGCCCAGGCTTGGCTTCTGTGGTGGGTAAATCTGTCTTCACCCCCAATAGCTTTGCCACTCCCAAGGCCTAAAAACTGGCCAGTGACATCACTGCAGTGGGTTGCAATCTGCAGCCTGAAGGCACTTTCAGCTGAGCTGCACTCAGTTCCATGGGTTGCAACCTTTCGCCAGATAGCTGTATCTTCTATGCGAGACCTGGGGGTTGCCCAGCAGGTTGGAGATTATCTCTGTGTGGGATCTGAATCTGCCCATCTGCCCGCTGGGTATTAGTTTGGAACTTACCCAGCGTGTCTCTCCTGGTGGGGGATGGGGGATCCCGATTCCCAGATTTAGTGGTTTCCTTGTGTGTCTGAGAGTAGGAAGGAGCGTCCCTGGGTAGTTGGATGAGATCCAGGGGGTTTGAGCCCTTTGTACAGCGTCCTGCAACACTCACCACCTTGTGACTGTTAATCCTGAAATCAAAATATGTCCCCGCAGGCCACCGCCATCTTGGATCCCTGAGAAATAATTTTTTTCTTTGATGTTTTATCTATTTTTTTTAAGAAACCTTTCACTTTCTAAAGTCATGTAATTATTAGCAATTCTTACTGTGTATCTTCTATGTTATATAACTTTTGTAATATAGAACTTCATTTTGCATTTGCTTTTCCCATTCTTAAAGTAATCCATAGCATAAATTAATTTCATTATAAATTATATTTATTTTAAATATATAACATATTGATTGAATTTATCTTGAAGTCTGGAAAAAAAAGAGCCTAGCATATACTTTTTTGCCTTAAAATTATACTCTAGTTTTATTTATATACTACTATTAACTAACTGCTGATGGATTTGAAGATCATATTTTAATTGTTGGATATTTATATAAAATGAAGAGTTTTGTTTTAAGACATAGAGGGAGTGTAAAACTATTTTAATGTGAAATAAATGCCAAACTATAAATGGCATTGTAAATCTGAAACTCCAGCTTATTTGTATCCTACTAGAGTGAAACCATTTACTTCACTAAACCACAGCAGAAGGGATCTCAAAAATGATAATAAATATTTATGGATAAAAACGATGCTATGACATACTGTGTTGTTAAAGTGGTAAACTCTTATGTTTGAGAGGGGATTGATATATATTATAAGATAAGGGACTTCATTGAAGTGAAATGAAAGATAAGCAGGTTATATTTTCTTATAATTATAACAGAGCAAATGACTATAGAAGAGAAGGTATTCTTCTCATTCAGAATTTCCATTTGTATTTTAAAATCATTCAACAAGAGAGATTTCTAATTTCAAGAAACTTGATTTGTGTAACACATTCTCTATGGGATGATTATATAAGCATGATATCACTAGCAAAATTCAGTAATACTGTGCTAGGATTACTCTTAAAACACACAGTAAGACAAATGAAAAATCCTTAGGAATGAATTAAAGAATTTCTAGAATTTATTTTCAAATGAGATTTTTGAGTGATATTCAGAAAATGTATACAATATTAGAATTACTGACTGGTGTGTATGCAATGACTAATTCCACATCACTAATATAGAAAAGGCAATATCAACATATAGAAAGATATTTTTAATTTGAAAATATGGAGATGATTTTCAACACTTAAAATCTGATTAGTTGCTTGGTTGAAATACTGATTTCATTTTCCATGGTTGTATCGCTTTGGCAAACTACTAATTATCTCTTTCCCTTACTTTTATCAATATCAAAATGTACAAAATGATAACAACTATGGAAGTATCAGTTTTATATTGGAATATGAGCACACATAATTACAAACAGAATAAAGGAGTTAATATGATGGAATTTAACATGTGTTGTGCTTTATTATTAAAATGATCATATATCCCTTTTCAGCATTTCATCTCAAATGTCTGTTATTTCCCAAATCTGTTTCCAATGTATAGGTATACAAATATATTTGCTATTTCCAAAAAAAAAAAAAAAATACTTGCGATCAATGGAAGAAATAAATATTTTGAAGCATGGGAATGTGATCCTTTAGTCCACTCATTCTGAAGGCAGAGATAGATGTTTATCTGTAATTTTAAGACAATAGTGCAGAATAAGGAGGGTGGTGTGCATGTGTGTGTGTTTGTGATAGAGGAGTAAAGTTTGTTTGCATTCCATTAGAAGATTGCAAGTACTATTATAAGGCTGTAGGCATGGGTGACTTTAATCTTATCATGGACTTTGGAGAGCTGGAGTCTAGGTTGAGAATGGGAGTGTTGAAGAGCTTCATATAAATCAGGGATGGTATTACATGTCTGTAATTCCATCACTCAGTACTATTGAAATGATTGTCTCAAAATTGAGGCTAGTGTGACCTGTATAGCAAGTTCAGACTAGTTCACGCTCTATAAAAATAACTTGTACCAGAAATACCATACTCTATTGATTGGTTCACATAACCCACATAAGATATTTAAGGTCTTAATTTTTTTATTTGTTTATTCCTCAACACACACATTTATTCCTTTCTTATGATACATTTTATTTAATCTACTTTTTATTACTCTCTAGTTTCACAACTTTGTCTTTAAAATTATACATCACCAAGTTGATTTAAAAGCAAAATGAAAGCTGTTTATTCTCATTACTACTACTATTATTATTAATTTTGTTTGTGTGTATTTTTGACATTGAATTTATATTCAAATTATTTTAAAAATCTCTATATCTGTTTGGGGCGATATCATACATCTCAGTACTCCCTTTGTTATCCTAAACCCCAGCTTTCCAAAATGAGGTCATGATGATGAAAAAAAAAATTATGGAGTATAAATAGCACTCTGTATGTCCTTTTTTTTTAATTTTTAACTAACATGCTTCTACTGTGTGTTCTCTTTATAACATTTGGAAACACCATATTCTGTTGTAATTGGGTAGAAATACTCATTGGTATGCCTTTGGTAGAAAAGTAAGATTTCAGTGATAGTTGAAAAGATCATATTTCTTTCTTGATAGGTTTTAGTATCTCCAATTTGAAATAGAAAATGATTATTTTTTTCTTCTTTTGGAGTTAATTTATTAAGTTTATTCAATGATAATTTCATACACATATATGATGTATACATATGCATTCAGCCTACTGCCTCTTTTATTATCTTTTAAAAATCATAATTTGAATCTATTTTATCTGCTATTTGGTTGTCAATGCATATAGTATAGGTAGGAACTGTCACAGACTGAAAAAATTTCAAAAGCCTTGTTCAATTCTGAGAGATTGTGTAGAGTCTTCTCATATAAAATAAAATCATTAGCCTTATTTTAATAGGAAAATTCATTTTAAACAATATAATTACTTGGCTATATCATGTTTTTAACCATGTTTACGTTTCCCAGCATTTTATATTAGAACATAAACTCTTGCTTTAACTGACATTCATTGTAACTCTGTAAAATGCATGCAGATGCAACAGGTGTCAACTTAAGACAGCAGGAAGCTTACATGAAATATATAGTAAAAGCAGGAGCTGTGGTTAGCTTTAGATCTGCTTATTTACAATGTCTGAACAAGCAATTAAAAGGAGGGTATAAAATGCCTCTAATGCATTGGATATTGCTTAAAAAATCAAATATCACTTGATAATCCTAGATAATCTTAGTATAATAAGTATAAAGTAGAAAATAAATCTAATGTGTCCATGAGTACCATTGATACAATTATTAAATGGTAAGAGATAAAAGAGGCCAAATTAATTCACTGTATTGCATAGCCTGGATTTAATAGCCTGCTGCTAGCTCCTATCTTGCACCTTTATTCATATTTAACACAAATTACTAGAATCCAACTTTCAGTCCTGCCCACATCTCTGCTGGAACATACTGCATTTTTATTTTCTTTAAAGCAATGGCCCTGCAGATGTGAAGCAAGTGCACTAGCAGCACATTCGCAACTCACTCTTCCCATTTGGATTTTCAGTTATTCCTTTAGTAAAATTCCCATGTCAGTCTCGAACTCTTTCAAGCAGACCTTGAAACTGTGATCTTCTTGCATCAAATGTCTGAATAGATGCAATTACATATGCCTATTATCATTGGTGCAGTTACATGTGTCCATCATCATCAGTGCAGTTGCATATGCCCATCATCATCAGTGCAGTTACATGTGTCCATCATCATCAGTGC